>JBCFXG010000032.1:1107500-1375000 GCA_039720435.1 Amazona ochrocephala | reverse complement strand
CCCTAGCTCAAAACTCACGGAGCGGGCTAGAGAAAATTCCGACCCGGGAAAGATCCGAGTCCCACCACGGGCATCCAAGCTTCGAGTGCCGGCCTCCGCTGCCTCGCCTCGCGGGAAAGCCGAACGAGCACCCCTCAGGAAGCGCCGCAACGGCTGCCCAGCGTACCCTGCTATCGACGGCTGAGCCGCAGGCGTGACAGTCGCTCGCTAGCGCTGCTGCGGAGCCGAGCCACTACTCGCTCCTGTAATACGGACAGATAAGCCACCTTCCGCGGCGGCTTGCAGTTCCCAGCGTCTAGGCTCAGCGAGGCGGCGAGCTAGCGAAGGAGAAAATTACCATCAGGCAGCTGGAGGCAGGGAGAAACAGCGACGCCCTCAACCTGTTCCGCAGGCAGCGGCTCCGGCAGGTCTACCGCGAGACCTCGGAGAGGCGGCTAAGTCCGACGCGAGCCGAAACACCCGCTAGAGGCGGCGCGCGGAACTCTCCCTGCAAATGCGGCTAAGTCGCGGCGGGGCCAGGTAGACCTGACGGCAAACTGTGGCCCCCACCATGAGCTTGCCGTCCATCCGCCAGGAGGCTCGCAGGCAGGCTCGGGCAGTGTTTGCAGGGCGCGGGTCTCGGTGCTGCCGGGCGCTCGCCAGCTTTTTCTTGGTTGTGAGGGGTTATTTTTGGCGGGTTTCTTTTTCGCCTTCGTTCTGTTGTGTTTTGGTTTTGTTTTTTTTTTTTCTCCCCTTCCGTTTCCTTTCGTTTCGTTTTTCAATTGTTCGTGTTGTCGGGGGCGGGGGGGTTGGTGAGGGGTAGGTTTCGGGGGGGGGGGGGGGCGTCTGGTTTTCGGGGGTTTCTTTTCAGTTTTCCCGTTCCGTCGGCCGACAGTCCCCCTGAAACTCCCTCTGGCTGGTGTCGGGGACCGGGCGGGCGGGCGGAGGCGGCTGCCCGGGTCCCGGCGCTCGCCAGATGTTTTTTTTGTTCCGTGGGGGCTTGGGGAGTTACATTGTTTTTTTGGTTTCAAACACATCTCTGGCTGGCGAGGGGGGGCACCACAGCACCAGCTCCTAAGAAAGAGAAAAATGACCGCAACTGCTGAACCGAGGACGCGCTGAAATACACTAGTGGATCATCCCCCCCCCCCCCCCCCCCCCCCCTTCGCAACAGGTTGGGAATACATCACAAAGATGTTCTTCGGGTTGTGGTACTGGGGAGACGGGTTTGAAAGTTACCAAAAGAGGTAAAGACAACATGGTTGAGGATAGAACGGAGGGCTATGTTTCCCCAAAGGTACCGGATCAGAGACCACCTCCAATTCAGGAGGAATCCTGTGATCCAGGTGAAGAACAAGAATGAAGCGTCAAGACAATTCCCTCCACTCGCGTTGACGCCCGTGTCTGTCGGAAAACTAAGACGGTCCTGCAAGCCCCTCTTAGGGAAACAATGGAACTGGAGGGACGTACCCAGATAAAAGTGAATTTCTCTTTCGGAGATTTGGATAATGGGAAGCAGATTGCAGGAAAACTATCGAAATGACCCTGCAGGAGTAGCTAAGAAATTTAAGAAGTCAGGATCGTGATTGAAAGGATCTGGATGGAATATTGGATGCATTAAGAAAGACAGAAAAACAATTTGTAGTAAAAACTGCTTGTGCTCAACTAAATGCCCAGATCACTGCAGGGACAATGCCTGGGAGGACTGAAGATCATATACGTTTTGCAAGCTCCTGTGTTTAAGTGTGGGATGAGTGCCGGGGCAGCAGAGGTGGAGGAAGAATGTCAGGCAGAGTTGAAACAGTGAATTCTTCTCCTGTGGGATGAGATCAGTGTGCATACTGTAGGAAATTTGGGTGTTGGAAGTGAGACTGCCCTAAAAAGAATAACCACAAGGTGGCATGTGGAAAAGGCTTTGCGGAGTCCTTGCTCGGACGGGATCCTCAGCACAGCCCTCAAGATCTGCACATAGGACCTCACAACCAAAACAGAACACCCACATGCTAAACAGGTATCAACCACAAGAAGCCCAACTTCCCTGAGGTAGGAATGTGAGCAGGAGACTTTGAGGATCTGGGGGATTTCACAGAAGAACTGCTCCACAGCATTGCCTTGGCAGAGGGGGAGTGAAAATACATTGGTTGTGTGCAGCAGAGCAGGGAGAAACCCAATGCCCCAGGCAGCTGCTGCCTTGTGGACACAAGCTCTGCTGCCCAGGATGGTCCCATACAGCAGGGGCTTGCAGATGGCCACGTAGCAATCATGGGACAGGATGGTGAGAAGAGAAAACTCAGTTAAGATAAAAAAAAAGAAAAAGATCTGTGCAGCACAAGCTGTGTAGGAGATGGCCCTGGTGTCCCAGAGGGAATTGGCCATGGATCTGGGCACAGCAGTGAAGATGCAGCCCAGGTCCAGGTGGGAGAGGTTGAAGAGGAAGATGTACATGGGGGTATGGAGGTCCTGGTTACAGGCTGTACTGGTGATGGTGAGGCCGTTGCCCAGAAGCTCAGGCAGGGAGATGCCCACGAAGAGCCAGAAGTGCCAGAGCTGCAGCTCCTGCATGTCTGGGAATGGCAGGAGGAGGCAGTGGGTGATGGAGCTGCCATTGGACATCTGCTGTCCTAACTTAGGGAAAAAAAACACAGTGACAAATTAGGGAACACTGCTCAAAACTGACACCTTTTCCCACAGACCCTCCACCTCCCAGACACAAACACTTTCCAAGGAGAGTTGTGAATTCTCTCGGCCACGGCACTTCTCGGTTTAGTTTTCTCCTGCTCCCAGATCATATCCCTGCTACCTGGAGATTTTCCTGCTGGGAGGTGTATCCCCGTCCTATGTCTTTCCCTGTGAGTGCTCACAGAGCTCATGTGGACCTCTCTGCACTCACTCTGGTCCTCCATAAACTTGCCTGTTTTATGGGAACTGCCTGGGCACGTGTTCCTGTTTCCAGGTGTGTAACGGCAGGTCAGAGCAAGTCTCATGGATGATGCTGGGGCTGTCCATAGGCAGAGGAGTGGCTGAAGGCACATCAGCGTGCTCGTATCAGACCCGCTGCTCACTCAAAGTTCCACCTCAGAAGTCTCAGGGGCTTCTTCTAGCATGAAAGCTCCTTTTTCCCCAAATTCATCACAAAGAGGAAACTGAGAACACAGGCTCACAAAAGCTCTTTGTCTTTATAGCAACCCCTGCCTTAAGCTTCCCCTTTGAAAGTCCTCTTGAAAATGTCCTGGGCTCATCTGGAGCTGTGACTAACCCTGACCCACACAGGACCCTCTCTACAGCAGCAGGGTCCTTTGGCTGCCCTGCTGGGGTCAACCCTTGCCCCCCAGCTTCTCCCCCAGTGCCATGATGAGCTCCTGGGCAGGCTGAGTGCTGACCCTGGCAGACAGCAGAGTCCCTGCCCAAGCACACAGCCCCTGGGCTGCAGGGACCCTGCTCCCAAGGACAGCACTGGGCACCCCTGGCTGCACACCCACATTCACACCCTGCAGCCAGCCCCTGCGCAGGGCACCTGCCTTGTCCTGTCCCTCCCATAGTGCAGAGCGAAGCCCTGCTCTGCAGCACACCCTCCAGCTGCTAACAGAAAAGCCTGGAGAGTAAACCCTTACAGGGTTACATCAGCCATGGCATGCACCAGCTCTACAAGACCTCTCCAGGATACTCATCTTAATTTTGCTGCTGCCAGAGACTTCTTGTGACCGCAGATGTGAAGATTTCTCTGTGCACAAACTCAGCTCTGTCCATCCACTCCAGAGTGCCTTTAGTCTCTCTCTCCCAGATCCTGTCTCCTCAGTACCTGCAGGCAGTGCCCCAGCCCTGCTCCTGGGCACAGCTGTCTCTCTGCAGTGGTGCCCCCTTGTCACCATCTATCTGCGTCCCAGCAGCCCGGCCCAGCTCAGCAGCAGAGGCCCAGCCCAAGGTGGCTCTGCCTCTGTCCCCTGGGCTCCCTCCAGGGCTCCCTGGGGCTCCAGGGGAACCCCATGGGAAACAGCCTGAAGCAAGCATTGATGTTCCCTCCCTCAGCTGGCAGACACACTGCCTTCCTGCAGGGTCAGTTCTCTGATGAGAAACAGAGTTTGGTCTGAGCATCAAGATTTTGTAGAATCATTGAACCACTTGGGCTGGAAAAGACCCTAAAGATCGACTCCAACCATTAACAAAACACTGTTAAGTCCACCACTGAGCCTTGTCAACAAGTGCCGCATCTCCATGTCTTTTAAATACCACCAGGGACTGCTACCCAAACACTTCTGTGGGCAGTCTGTTCCTTGTCCCATCATCAGACAGAACAACCAGGCCATTACAGGCAGGCATCTCCTTTACCCCTGCTGAAGAAAGGGATTCAGCCTGGTTGATTGAGGTATCTCATCCTGGGATTGTAGCCCTGGGGCTGGAATGGGACTCAGCTCCCCCCATGAACACCACAAACCCACAGGAGGTGGGATTCAAAGATCACCCATGTACCACAATCCCCAGTGTCTGCAGCAGCACAAAAGGGAATCTCTGAAGTCACAGCCGATTTGGAAAAGCAAAACCTCATTTCCAGAACTCACTCCCATGGAACTCACCAGTTTGGCGAGTCCCGAACCTGCTTGAAGAAGGTGATTAACAATTAATTGCTGATGTTTAAATGGCAACACAGGTCCTTGAGAGCTGCTGCTCCAAACAGTGCAAACTTACAGAGACTTTGCAAGCAGCTGCACAGCCCTGGATGGCAGCATTAGGCTTAAGGAGATGTTCTTTATATGATTCCTTTTCAAGAGGAGGATAAAGAGAAGTGTGCTTGTACTTAGTAAGGTCTACAGCAAACCTTTACCACTCTTCAGCCCCGGTTGCTCTTGCTGCACTTGAACTCCTACAAACAGTCTCACTTCCTCAGAATGTGAAAATGTACCATTATGTAGATGATGTCCCAGTCAGAGGAGATTGCCCCACAGAGGTAGGGGAAGAAGCAACAGCAGTGTGGGAAGCACTCAAGGAAGCCAAAGTTCCACCTGAGCAATGTCAGAAACCAAGTAGAAACCAGCAGATCAACGCTCCCACCCAACTTGGTGTTGTCCACAAATTTACACATCCCAGTATGGACCAGTAGGGACCAGTTTGCACCAGTACAAACCAATAGAGGCCACTATGGCCCCAGACACTGCTGGGGTTTCAATATCCCAGTGCTCCCAGTCCCTGCCGCAGCTGCTCCTGCTCATCCCCCACCCAACTTCCTGGCTGGTGCTCTTTAGGAGGGGACACCCCAAATTAGGCAACCCCCACTCTGGGGCTGCCCCCCCCTGCCCCCGCGGTTCCCTGATACCAGAGGTGGGGAGGATTTGGGGTGCCCCATGTTGTGTGGTCTGGGGGCAACAAGGAGCAATTCAGGGCTGGTGGCTTTGGAGGGGGGAAGAGCTCTTTTGGGGCACCTGCAGTTGGGGGTGTGGGCAGTTGATGGGGTCCCCCAGGATTTTGGGTCTCAAGGTTCATCTGGGGGGCCCATAGTGATGGTGCGGTGAGGTTCACTTTGGAGGTGCTACAGGCCCGCTTTTTAGGGTCCTGCCTGCTCTCAAGGAGATTTGGGGATACCCCAGGATTTTAGGGGCCACCATGACTACCTTGGGTGCCTCCAGGGCTCTTGGGGGGGGGAAGCGTGGTTTTGGGTGTGCCTTTATTGGGGTGCCCCTTTATTGGGGTGCCCCTTTAAGAGGGTCCATGCCCTCTGACCCCTGAATTCACTACTGAACCCAAAGCAATGTTGGGGTCCCCCCAGTGGATTTAAGGTCCCAGAGCACCCCACTGCAGCTGCCAGTGGAATCCCACTTTTCGGGACACCCCTTTTTCAGGGGGCCCCTGGCTGCTGTGCTGAGCTGCGGCAGCTTTGGAGCTGCAGGGTTTGGGTCCAGGGGGATATGGAGCTTCCTGCTGGGATTTTGGGGTGAAGGGGTGCCTGCGTTCGGGGGTACTGGGTTCTGGGGTCATGGAGGTAAACGGGGGGAATTTGGGGGCTCATGGGGAGGTCCCCATTCTCAGAGGGAGGGTGTGAGAGTAATTTGGGGGAGCAGAAGAGACCTCGAACAGGGGCTAAAGCCACCAGAAACCACCCCACAGATCATTGGGGAGGGGGGAACTGAAGATATGGGGGAAAGCATTACTGTTATTCATGTTGCTGGTATTATTATTAATATTACAATATTGTGCTTGATTTCAGTTCCTGACCTGTTCATATCTCCACACATGGGTTTTACATTGTTCCCATTCTCCTCCCCATCCCACCCAGGTGCTCAGCGAGCGGCAGCTGAATGCTTGCCAAGGGCAGGGGAGGCCCAGCAACAGCTCCTGCCCTGGCACTGTTGCTGGGGGAGCACAGGGCTCCCGCGGGCATTGCCGCAGTCAGGATTGCGCCGGTGTGGCCGGAGCCCACCAGCTCCTTCCCACCTTGCGCAGTGCCCGTTGGGCTTCTGGGCTCTGCCTGCGCCTGCCAGGGCCTTTGTCACCTTCCGGAATGCATTGCCAGAGCCCAGCAGAGCACTGGAGCCTTGCACAATGCCCGGCGCTGGCCTGGGCTTTACCAGAGCACACCAGCAACCCTCCTGCCTTCCACAATGCCCCTTGAGCTTTTGCGGGTGTTGCCGGGGCCAGGCAGGTCCCCTTATGCTGAGCTCCCAGTGCCAGCACCAGCAGCTGTGGTGCCCAGGGGCTGCTCCTGCCCTGACACCTTCTCAGCACCTCTGACACCAGCAGCTCCTGCACACAGAAGGCTCCTGCTTCACCAACAGCACCTCTGCAGGCAGAGGGGAGCTCCAAGCAGCACATGAACAGGCCCAGTGCCTGCTGCTCACCCATCCCCTGCTCCCACAGCTGGGATGGCACCAGCACAGCTCCTGACAGCTTCTCTTCCCTTTGCAGCATGCACCCACAGTGTGTTTCAAGCCAACACAAAACCAGCATTGCAAAGTCAAAGAACACGTACCTGCATATGCAGGGCAGCCAGGGCAGATGCAGCCTCCTGACAGAGGGCTCTCCTCTGCACTGGTTCCTGCAGGGCTCTGCTCCTTAAATAGCCCACGCTCACTGTGAGAGCCCCGTCACAATGGGCATCTCCACAGCGACCACCACGGCTTTGTGATGGTGGCAGCATCGTGCCCATGGCCACTGGGCACCCACGGGTGCTCTGGGAGGTGCCATAAGGGGACCACCCTCTGCCCAGCCGGCTCGGGGAGGTCCCTCAAGGGATGCTCTTCCTCAGTGCTTTTGGTCCAGAGGTGGAGCATGCGAGGGGTCACAGCTCAAGCTGGACAATGGAACAGGGAGTCACAGCCACCTACGAGAAGGGGAGAGTGACCGACATAGGAATCCCAGACTGGGTAGGGCTGGAAGGGGCCTTAAAGCTCATCCTGTTCTGATCCCTGCCATGGGCAGGGACACCTTCCACTGGAGCAGCTTGCTAGAAGCCCGTGCGTCCAACACGGCCTTGAACACTGCAAGGGGTGGGGCAGCCACAGCTTCTCAGGGCAAGAGTGCAGTGTCTCACTACCCTCAATGTGAGGAAGATTTTCCTAACATGAATTGAAATTAAATGAAGTCAATGAAATGAAATTAAACCCTCTTTCCACTTGGAACCGTTGTTTGTCCTTAAAATTGATTCTGGAGCTGAAAAAGTAGCTGATATTTCAGGCAAATAACAGGGTCATCATTACTTGACTAACAGTCAGTGCAGGGATTAAAATGGAATAGCACAGCACAACATAGCACAGCACAGCATAGGACAGCCTAGCCATGGAGATCCTACTGCCCTGATAGTGCAGTATCCAGAGGTGAAGTCACTCCCAGTCGGCAGTGCTGGTCTTCGGGGCCCCAGGTTCCGGGCAGATGCTAGCTCATGCAGTCAGCTGTGTCCCATCTGCCTTGACAAACTGCCATCCCAAGTGGCCCGTGCCCACCATGCCCAGAGGCTGGGATGCAAAGGAGAGAATTACAGGGGTGTTCCAGTCCCGCTGGGGAACCCCAAATGTGGTTTTACACAGGATTCTCACACCCTTCAAACGGCCACGTACCACGCACTGGAACCAAGCACAAGCACCCTCACTACCGATTACTAGTCCTAGTCAAACTGTGCCAGGTGCCCATGCTACTTCTGCTGCAGTCCTGCTCTTGTCTAGTGATGCACATGTCCCTGGAGCCAGTCCTGCAAGAGATACTGATGAATGGAGTGCGGGACAGTGGGAGGGTTTCAAAGACAGGCTGGAGGGGCTGGGATCCTGCCATTGTTTCCGCTGTGCTGCAATACCCCTTCTCCTTCACAGACAGCTCCAAGATACCCTAAAGGAAAGTCCTAGTTCCAGGGCTGGGAAGAAGCTTCCAGTAAAGATCCACTACCTCATCGCATTGCAGTGTACATATAAATATGTATATGCACATACATCATGAAAAGACCTATTAATACTTAATTAAGACTGGCTGATCTACTAGTTAGGGGGAAGAGAATTTTCATAACATGCCTTGTGGGTCCCACCAACCAGGGTCCCAAACACCAGTGACAAGGTGATGACAGGTAGCAAAGATGCCATCACAGGGGGATCAGTCTCCTGAGAGGGGGGAGGAAAAAACAACCCAAAAGTGCCACAAGCCCCCTTCCCCTTTCTCCCACTAGGGAAGATTGGGAAGCATGCATGGCTGCATCGCAAGACCAGCAGTGCTGGCCCCATCCCTTGCCTTTGGACATGAAATTCACCTCCCCAAAAACCACAGCTGGGATGGGAAGCCCCCATGGTCATGGGAAACCATTGCTTAGGACAGGAGATCACCAGCAGGGCAGGAAAGCATTGCGAGGGGCAGCTGCTGTGTCTGACAACCAAAAGCCCCAGGAGGCTGCTGAAGCAGCCAGGACTAGTGGAACTGGGGCAGAACCCGACGCAGGGGCCAGTTGGCCCCCACCCAGCTGACACTGACCAACTGCCATGGCAGGTACAGCAGCAGCTCCCGCTCCTCCGGCTGCTCCTGCCCCCAGGTAACCCCCAGGCGCCTCTGCCTGCCAAGCTCTCACCCCAGCACCTCTCTGCTTCTCCCAACAGAGACGCTCCCTCTCCAGCTGCCCATGGCATCAGAGGTGCCCGGCGTGAGCTTCCCTGCTCCAGCCATGCCGCCTCCTGTGCATGCCTGTGTGCTGCCCTCTGTCCCGGGGCTGTCGCTCTCCGCTGAGCCTGCCCAGATCCAGCAGCTCCCCAAGGAGCCAGCAGCAGTGGCAGAGCTGGGGAACAATCACAACAGCATCCCCAACACCCATGACATGAGTGCCTTGCTCAGTGCTCTCCCTGACCGGACAACATCGTGGAGGGCGGCTGCCACAAGGAGCCAACAGCAGTGGCAGGGCAGGCAGGCAATGAGGATATCACCACCAACATCTGATGACATGAGTGCCTTGCTCAGTGCACACCGAACGTGATCACGTCCATGGTGGCTGAACACCCATCACTGCGTGGGATCCCATGTGGCACCTGTCCCCACTGTCCTGGATTTGAGGATCTGAACCTGACTCCCTTGATCACCACGTTAATGAAGAATGGACTTTGATCAAACTGGACAAGTGCTGCAGTGATGGAATCGGAACTGGCTTCAGCATCCAACAACCCTATACCACACACCATCCATCTTTCCTACCTGGAGAGACTGGTATGAGAAGAGCGAGAAGAGGATGGCAGCAATGAGGACAGCACCTTCATCATCATCGCCTGGCTCACTGGCTCCTGAGACGCGGCCTGTCATGACCTACACTGGGAGCCCTTTCAAAGGAAAGGAGGCAGTGTGTGGCTGCTCGAACACATCCAGTCAGCAGTTAACTCAGAGCATCCTTGGGCTCCATGGGGCACAAGGGAACACCATGGGAAACAGCCTGAAGCAAGCACTGATGTTCCCTCCCTCAGCTGGCAGACACACTGCCTTCCTGCAGGGTCAGTTCTCTGATGAGAGACAAAGTTTGGTCTGAACAACAAGATTTTGTAGAATCAAGGAACCATTTAGGTTTGAGAAGACCCTTAAGAACGCTGAGTCCACCGTTAACTGAACACTGGAAAGTCAACATGTTAAGCATGTCCCTTAGAACATGTCTTTTAAATACCTCCAGGGATGGTGACACAGCCACTTCTGCAGGCAGCCACTTTCTTGTCCCATCATCAGACAGGACAGCCAGGACAGGACAGGCTGGGATCTCCTTTACCCCTGCTGAACGAAGGGATTCAGCCTGGTCAGGTGAGGCATCTCCTCCTGCGATTGTAGCCCTGGGGCTGGAAGGGGACTCAGCTCTCTCCCATGAACACCACAAACACACAGGAGGCCTCACTTCCTCAGCAGGTGAAAATCTACCATTATGGAGATGATGTCTTAATGAGAGCAGATTGCCCCAAAGAACAGCAGCAACAGCAGGGTGGGAAGCCCTCCATGGCCCAGAGGTTGAAGTTCCACCTGAGTGATGTCAGAAACCAAGCAGAAAGCAGTCAAATCGGGGGGTACCTGATGGATAGCAGCAGTGCAGTGATTCCTGCAGACACCTTCACACAACCAGAACAAGGGCAGATGCCCCAGGCTAGGAAGGAATTACAGCCGCTTATGGCTCCTCCAGGATACTGCAGGAAACATGGACCTGGATTCTCCATCACTGCTCGCCCACTGTTACAAAAGCAAAAACTATAGAAATGGAATCCAGAGCACAAGGAAGCAGGAAAAACCTAATACAGGAATTAAAACCATACCAGTCACAGGGGTCCGTACACCCCCACCCTCTCATAATGGAATAGGGTTTTGCTGAGCATGGCTCTTCCTGGGACTTCTTCAAACTGGCCCTGATGGACCAAAAAGAACTTGAATGTTCAAGTCACCTCTTTAAAAGACACTGAACCGAGATGTTCAGAGTGGGAAAAGGAACTCTTGTCTTTAGTCCCAGCAGTAAAACAAACTGAGAACATTGATCAAGAACAACCAGTACAAACCATCCATTCAATCCATTCAATTGACTTGACAGCATCCCAAAGGGAACTGCTCCTCAGGATGCAGCTGCACAAAACCACTGGCAGAAAATGGCATGCCTATGTACCGGGGGTTGCAGAGGAAGTGACATTACCTCAAGAACAGACTGAAGCTCCCAAACTACTGCAGATGCCTGTAAATGCAGAGCCATCAGCGATACAACAGCCTTTCAAACCCTCACCAGCTTTAGAAGCACCTCCCTTCACCGAGGGAGCACCAACAGCAAATACCTGGTTCCCCGGTGCCTCAGCAGAAAGGATCACAGAATCATAGAATCAACCAGGCTGGAAAAGTCCTTTCAGCTCATCCAGTCCAACCATTACCCCAGCACTGCCAAGGCCACCACTGACCCATGGCACTGAGGCCTCGTCTCCACGGTGTGTGAACACTTGCAGGGACAGTGACTGCAGCACTGCCCTGGGCAGCCTTTTCCAATGCCTGAGCACCCTTTGGGGCAGGAATTGTTCCTCAGCTCCATCTAAACCTGCCCTGGTGCAGCTTGAGGCCGTTTCCTCTTGTTCCATCCTTTGTTCCTTGGGAGCAGAGCCCAGCTCCCTCCTGCCTCCACCCTCCTATCAGGCAGCTGTATGCAGCAATCAGGTCCCCCTTGAGCCTTCTCTTCTCCATCTGAACCCTCCAGCTCCCTCAGCCGTTCCCATCACACTGTGCTCCGGGCCCTGCTCCAGCTCCAGTGCCCTTCTCTGGCCCTGCTCCAGCACCTCAATGTCTCTCTTGCAGTGAGGGGCCCAGAGCTGAACACAGGACTCAAGGCGCAGCCTCACCCGTGCCCACTGCAGGGGCACAATCTCTGCCCTGGCCCTGCTGCCGCACTGGTGCTGAGCCAGGCCAGGATGCTGGGGGCTTCCCGGCTGCCTGGGCACAAGCTGCTCATGCTCAGCTCCATCACTCAGCACCCCCAGCTCATTTCCCAGGAGCAGTTTCCAGCCGTTCTTCCCCATGCCTGGAGCATTGCAGGGGTTGTTGTGGCCCCAGTGCAGGACCCGGCACTTTGCCTTCCTCAACCACATCCCATTGGCCACAGTCCACGGATCCAGCCTGTCCACATCCCTCTGCAGAGCTTCTACCCTCCAGCAGATCAACGCTCCCACCCCACTTGGTGTCATCTGCATATTTACACGTGCCAGTATGGAGCAGTACAGACCAGTCTGCACCATACACACTAATATAGGCCACTATGGCCCCAGATACTGCTGGGGTTTCAATATCCCTGTCCTGGCTGCAGGTGCTCCTGCTCATCCCCCACCAGACCTCCTTGCTGGTGGTCTTTTGGGGGACACCCCAAACTAGGCACCCCCCCACTCTGGGGCTGCCCCACAGCTTCCTGATACAAGGGGCCGGGGTTGCAATGCCCATGGGGAGTGGTTTGGAGGCAACAAGAAGCAATTTGGGGCTGGTGGCTTGGGGGAGGAAGCAGCTTTTTTGGGGCATCCCCACTGGGGGTGGGGGTGTTTGGTGGGGCCCCTCCAAGACTTTTTGTCCCTGGGGTCATTTGGGAGGGCCTGGGGTAATGGCAGGGTGCAGGTCACTCTTGGGATGCCCCAGGAATCCCATTTGGGGTCCTGCCTGCTCTTGTGGTGCTTCAAAGTGAATTGGGGTTACCCCAGGATTTTGGGGGCACCACGATTACTTTGGGTGACCCCAGGGCCATTTGGGAGGCAGCATGGTTTTGGGGTGCCCCTCTTGGGGTATCCACCCTCTCTGCCCCCCTGAATTCACTACTGAATTGAATTCACTATCCCAAGCAATGCTGGGGTCCCCCCCGTGAATTCGGAGTCCCAGAGCACCTTGAGGATCCCCCAGAGTGGGTGCTGGGAGGACCCCACGTTTTTGGGACACTCCTTTTTTAGTGTGTCTGTGCCACTGCACTCCTCAGGGTGGCTCCGTTATTTCAGAGATTCCTCTTCAACCAAAAATGAGGGTATCGATCCCAGGGCAGCCGAATCGCATTGGATGCCCCAGGGAGCCCCGTTGCCATAAATGGGGGAATTCGAGGGTTCAAGGAACATTTGGAGGTTTGAGGGGGTTTTCCCAAAAACTCCCTGTAGGAGGCACATTACATTGGGGGATCTCCCATGTGCCGAAAATGGGGGGTACGTGGGTTCCAGGGCACTCGGAGTCGCTCTGGGGTGGGCAACGTTCCCCCACGGTGGAGATGTGTTGAGGGGAAGAGTTTGGGGGTTCAGAGGGGATTTGGGCATTGGGGGGATCCCCACAGCTCCCCGGGGTAGTGCAGAGATGTGGGGAACACCCAATGTCCCAAAACGAGGGGTTACATTTGTCCCAGGGTACCCTGACTCTTCAGTGCCCCTGCTGGCACTTGGCAGTAAATGGGGGGGGGATTTGGAGTTCAGAAGGGAACTGGAAGGTTGGGGGATTTGGAGGTTCATGGGAATGCCCCCAAGCTCGGGGGTTGTGGGGGGGCAGAGTAATTTGAGGGACCACCAGAGCACTCAAACAGGAGCTACAGCCATCAGAGACCACACCACAGACCATTGGGGAGGGGGAACAGGATATATAGGGAGACCCTGCCAGCTTTTGGGAATGCCGCTGGCGGCTCCCAATAAATCTTACCAGTGAGGATGCTGACAGTGAACTCAACCCTCTGCCAGGGAGAGGAAAGAAACTAAAATGAGGTTCCTGAGAGCTGGGGTGACCCTTGCTCTGCCCCAGGCGCTGACAGGGAGGTAGAAGTTCTCCTGCCCTGACACCTGCTCAGCACCTCTGACACCCGCAGCTCCTGCACACAGAAGGATCCCGCTTCTTCCCCAGCACCTCTGCAGGCAGAGGGGAGCTCCAAGCACATGAACAGGCCCAGTGCCTCCTCCTCACCCATCCCCTGCTCCCACAGCTGGGATGGCACCAGCACCTCTCCTGACAGCTTCTCCTCCCTTTGCAGCATGCACCCACAGTGTGTTTGAAGCCAACACTAAACCAGCATTGCAAAGTCAAAGAACACGTACCTGGATGTGCAAGGCAGCCAGGGCAGATGCAGCCTCCCGACGGAGGGCTCTCCTCTGCACTGGTTCCTACAGGGTTCTGCTCCTTAAATAGCCCACTTTCACCGTGAGGGCCCCATCAAAATGGGCGTCTCTATAGCAACCGCCACAGCTTTGTGATGGTGGCAGCATCCTGCCCATGGCCACTGGGCACCCAGGGGTGCTCTGGGAGGTGCCATAGGGGGACCAGCCTCTGCCCAGCTAGCTCAGGGAGGTCGCTCATGGGCTGCTCTTCCTCAGTGCCTTTGGTCTAGAGGTGAAGCATGCGAGGGGTCACAGCTCAACTTGGGCAATGGAACAGAGCATCACAGCCACCTATGGGAAGGGGAGAGTGACCGACATTGGCACAGCAGAGAATCATGGAATCCCAGACTGGGTTGGGCTGGAAGGGGCCTTAAAGCTCATCTATACCGCTGACATGGGCACGGACACCTTCCACTGGAGCAGCTTCCTCCAAGCCCCTTCATCCAACCCGGCCTTGAGCACAGCAAGGGGTGGGGCAGCCACAGCTTCACTGAGCACCATGTGCTGTGCCAGTGTCCCACCACCCTCACAGAGAAGAGCTTCCTCCTGAGATCTCATCTCACTCTGCCCTCTGTCAGGTTAAAGCAGCTCCTCCTTGGCCTCTCCAACCTGGCATTGAACACTGCAAGGGGTGGAGCAGCCATAGCTTCTCTGGGCAAGAGTGCAGTGTCTCACTCCACTCAATGTGAGAAAGATTTTCCTAACATGAATTGAAATTAAATGAAGTCAATGAAATGAAATTTAACCCTCTTTCCACTTGGAACCATTGTTTGTCCTTAAAACTGATACTGGAGCTGAAAAAGTAGCTGATATTTCAGGCAAACAGGGTCATCATTACTTGACTAATGGTCAGTGCAGGGATTAAAATGGAATAGCACAGCACACCATAGCATAGCACAGCACAGCACAGCACAGCATAGCCATGGAGATCCTACTGCCCTGATAGTGCAGTATCCAGAGGTGAAGTCACTCCCAGCCGGCAGTGCTGGTCTTCGGGGCCCCAGGTTCCGGGCAGACGCTGGCTCATGCAGTCAGCTGTGTCCCATCTGCCTTGACAAACTGCCACCACAATTCGCAAGTGGCCCGTGCCCACCGCGCCCAGAGGCTGGGATACAAAGGAGAGAATTACCAGGGTCCCCCAGTCCCGCTGGGGAACCCCAAATGTGGTTTTACACAGGGTTCTCACACCCTTCAAACGGTCACGTATCACACACTGGAACCAAGCGAATCACCCTCACTACCAATTACTAGTCCTAGTCAAACTGTGCCAGGTGCCCATGCTACTTCTGCTGCAGTCCTGCTCTTGTCTAGTGATGCACATGTCCCTGGAGCCAGTCCTGCAAGAGATACTGATTAATGGAGCGCGGGACAGTGGGAGGGTTTCAAAGACAGGCTGGAGGGGCTGGGATTCTGCCATTATTTCCGCTGTGCTGCAATACCCCTTCTCCTTCACAGACAGCTCTAAGATACCCTAAAGAAAAGTCCTAGTTCCAGGGCTGGGATGAAGCTTCCAGGAAAGATCCACTACCTCATCACATTACAGTGTACATGTATATATGCACATACATCATGAAAAGACCTATAAATACTTAATTAAGGCTGGCTGATCTACTAGTTAGGGGGAAGAGAATTTTCATAACATGCCTTGTGGGTCCCACCAACCAGGGTCCCAAACACCAGTGACAAGGTGACGAGAGGCAGCAAAGATGCCATCTCAGAGGGATCAGTCTCCTGAGAGGGGGGAGGAAAAAACAACCCAAAAGTGCCACAAGCCCCCTTCCCCTTTCTCCCACTGGGGAAGATGGGGAAGCACGCATGGCTGCATCGCAAGACCAGCAGTGCTGGCCCCACCCCTTGTCTTTGGACATGAAACTCACCTCCCCAAAAACCACAGCTGGGATGGGAAACCCTCGTGGTCATGGGAAACCATTGCTCAGGACAGGAGATCACCAGCAGGGCAGGAACGCACTGCGAGGGGCAGCTGCTGTGTCTGACAACCCAAAGCCCCAGGAGGCTGCTGAAACATGTAAAAGAAACTGTTCACCGACATGTGCACAGACACATAGTTCTCTTGCTGTGTTGTATGCACCTGTCAGTTACTGGGAAATGTATCCAGGGGCTGGGAAAGGAAACAGCACAGGAGGGAATTTTTAGTTATTGTTCTTCCTGGTGAAACCTGTTGGGCTTTAGCATCTTGTTCATATTTTCCTTGGTAATTGGAATGTATTTGAGTTATTGAAAGTTATATTTCATTCCCTCCTCCCCTGTGTTCTAGAAGAAAGAGCAAGTAGGGTCTCCATCAATCCATCCTTCTCATACAGTGCTGCGGTCACCATAGGGTATAAAATTCACCGCATAGGGAATAAAATTTGACTTATAGTAGCAGTTGCTGTTGGTGACCATGCAACCAGGGTGAAACCTTCCCAGGCCTGTGCAAGGTAAGGCTGTAGGTGCACGGCAATGCAGCTGCAGTTGCTGGAGGGATCTGCTGCAGCTGCTGCCTCGGACAGTGCATGGGATGTGTCAGGAGGACTCTCTTGGTTTCTCAGTGTAGATAAGGAGGAGGATGTGCTGCAGAGCAGGGCTTCACTCTGCGCCATGTGAGGGACAGGACAAGGCAGGTCCCTTGTCCCGGGCTGGCTGCAGGGTGTGAATGTGGGTGTGCAGCCAGGGGTGCCCAGCGCTGTCCTTGCAAGCAGGGTCCCTGCAGCCCAGGGGCTGTGTGCTGGGGCAGGGACTCTGCCGCCTGCCAGGGTCAGCACTCAGCCTGCCCAGGAGCTCATCACGGCACTGGGGGAGAAGCTGTGGGGGAAGGAAGAACCCCTGGCAGGGAAGGGAAAGTGTTCCTGTGCACTGGACAGGGTGCTGTGTGGGTTCGGGCTACTCTGAGCTCCACATCACTCTGACCACGTTTGCAGAGGGTCCTTCTGAAAGACACTGAGGCAGCGTTTGCCTGATAGGGAAGGATCCTGAGCTTTGATGTTTCTCACTCTTGGTGGGCAGGTTGGGCAGTGGGAGCGGGGAATTTACTTCTCTGCTTTGGGGAAGGCCCCGAGAGTCTCATCAGGACTTGTGTGAGCACTGAGAGGGAACAGAACTGGGCACAGAGCAGCAGGGGTATTGGCGGGGGGGGGGGGGAGATAAAGCAGTGACTGTAGCAGATAGACCAGGCCTCCGACGGCCGGCTAGGTCGGGGGGGGGGGGGGGGGGGGGGGATATGTGTGCTGTGTGGGTGTGTGCGATTGCCACTGGCAGACCTGGCCTGTGCCGGTTCGCTGCGGGCAGAGGGAGCAGGTGCCGGGGGCGCAGTGCCGGTGCTAGACCTCGGACTCCCTTCTTCTTGCCTTTTTTTTTTTTGGGGGGGGGGGGGAAGGTGGTTTTGGGATGTTGCTTTGTGGTGGAGCTGTTTTGGTTTGGGGGTTTAATATTTTTTTTTCTTCATTTTATATGTATTCTGCCTTTTTTTTCTTTCTTGTTTCGTTTTAAATTCTTTTTCATCAGTCTATCGATCCATCGATCGCCCTCCGCCCCGGCATTCGCCACCCCCACCCCCTCGGGAATGTTTCTGTGCAAAAAGAACCTCGCGCACACCCCGTTTCCGTTTGTGTTCTCCTTCCCTTTCTCTCTCGGTTTACGTTCTCGGTCCCTCCCTCCCTCCGTCCATCCGCCCCCCCCTCCCTCCCTCCCTCCCTCTCTCCCTCCCTCTCCTTTCCCTTACGCCTTCGTTTTATTGAAAGAGGAGGCGGCGGCGGCAGCTGCCAACAGCGGAACAAACCCGACTTCATTTCTGCCTGAGAGGGTGCGCGGAACCCTCCGACAGGCCCCTGGCCCCAAAGCCCCCCCGCCCCATGTCCCAGCGCTCTCGCGCCTGGGCGTGTCTATGTGTACGAGTGTACGCGTATGAGTGCAGGTGTACGTGCGTGTGTACGAACGCGCGCCTCTCCTTCCCCTCTCCTCCTCCCCCGTCGATCGCCGGCGGTTCGCGAAGAGCCCGGACGCTCCCCCTTCCCCAACCTCCCGCGCCGCCTTCTGCCGGCGGGTTTGCCGCCCTGGGGAAGGCAAGAAGGAAGGGCGGCAGCAGGGAGAGCTTAGGACCCGGCGGCGTCCCTGTCGCCTCCCTTGCCCTAGGCGGCGGACGGAAAGTCCCGACAGGGCGTGGCCTCCCGTCCCCCTCCTGCCGCGCTCCCTGCCGCGGTTCCAAAAATCAAAGGGGGGGGGGGGCGGAGGACGTGGGCCGAAAAAGGAGGAGAGAGGAGAAAAGCAAAAGAGAAAAAAAAAAAAACGAGAAACCCCAAGTGAAACACACGGAGAACTCCTCCGAAAAATAAAATAAAATAAAATAAAATAAAATGAAATGAAATGAAATGAAATGAAATGAAATGAAATGAAATAAAATAAAATAAAATAAAATAGCACATACACCACCCACACGCACACCCCCACCATCCGCAGTCCACCTGTGCGTGCGCCAGGCTCCGCGCCTGCTCCCCGACCACTGTCTCCTGCCTGCCTGCCCGGTCCGGGGAAAGAAGGATGGGAGGAAGGGAGTTAGGAAGGAAGGGAGTTAGGAAGGAAGGGAGTTAGGAAGGAAGGGAGTTAGGAAGGAAGGGAGTTAGGAAGGAAGGGAGTTAGGAAGGAAGGGAGTTAGGAAGGAAGGGAGTTGGAAGGAAAGGAAGGGAGTTGGAAGGAAAGGAAGGGAGTTGGAAGGAAAGGAAGGGAGTTGGAAGGAAAGGAAGGGAGTTGGAAGGAAAGGAAGGGAGTTGGAAGGAAAGGAAGGGAGTTGGAAGGAAAGGAAGGGAGTTGGAAGGAAAGGAAGGGAGTTGGAAGGAAAGGAAGGGAGTTGGAAGGAAAGGAAGGGAGTTGGAAGGAAAGGAAGGGAGTTGGAAGGAAAGGAAGGGAGTTGGAAGGAAAGGAAGGGAGTTGGAAGGAAAGGAAGGAAAGGAAGGAAAGGAAGGAAAGGAAGGAAAGGAAGGAAAGGAAGGAAAGGAAGGAAAGGAAGGAAAGGAAGGAAAGGAAGGAAGGACGGCAGCAGGGATAGCTTAGGACCCGGCGGCGTCCCGGTCGGTTCCCTTGGACTAGGCGGCAGACGGAAAGTCCCAGCAGGGCGTGGCCTCCCGTCCCCCTCCTGCCGCGGTTCCAAAACTCAAAAGGGGGGGGGGGGGGGGGAAGGGGGCGTGGGCCGAAAAAGGAGGTGAGAGGAGAAAAACAACAGAAAATAATACCGAGAAACCCCAAGCAAAACGCACGGAGAGCTCCTCCGAAAAATAAATAAAAAAAATAAAATAAAATAAAATAAAATAAAATAAAATAAAATAAATAAAATAAAATAAAATAAAATAAAATAAAATAAAATAAAATAAAATAAAATAAAATAAAATAAAAATAAACAGAAACACACCCCCCACCCCCGTCACACGCACACCCCCACCATCCGCAGTCCACCTGTGCGTGCGCCAGGCTCCGCGCCTGCTCCCCGACCACTGTCTCCTGCCTGTCTGCCTCCGTCCGCCCGCCCGGTCCCCGACACCAGCCAGAGGGAGTTTCAGGGGGACTGTCGGCCGACGGAACGGGAAAACCGGAAAGAAACCCCCGAAAACCAAACGCCCCCCCCCCCCGAAACCCACCCCCCACCAACCCCCCCGCCCCCGACAACACGAACAATGGAAAAACGAAACGAAACGAAACGAAACGGAAGGGGGGGGGGGGGGGGAACAAACCACAACTGAACGAAGGAGAAAAAGAAGAAACCCGCCAAAAATAACCCCTCACAACCAAGAAAAGGCTGGCGAGCGCCTGGCAGCGCCGAGACCCGCGCCCGGCAAACGCTGCCCGAGCCTGCCTGGGAGCCTCCCGGCGGATGGACGGCAAGCCGGTGGTGGGGGCCGCAGTTTGCCGTCAGGTCTACCTGGCCCCGCCGGGACTTAGCCGTATTTGCAGGGAGAGTTCCGCGCGCCGCCTCTAGGGGGTGTTTCGGCTCGCGTCGGACTTAGCAGCCTCTCCGAGGTCCCGCGGTAGACCTGCCGGCAGCGCGGCCTCCGGAGCAGGTCGAGGCCGTCGCTGTTTCTGGCTGCCTCATCGTAACTTTCTCCATGCATGTGTATGAATGCGCGCGTCTCGTTCCCCTCTCTGACGTGCGGAAATCACACTCCACAATTTGGTGGATTGTAAAGTAGCTGTGTTTATTCAGCTCTGGGCGGCACGGGGGAAGTCCCAACGAAGACGTGTGCGCCCCAGGCGGCAGTTTGACCTGTTTATATAAAGCAGGATGTCGAATATTGACGAAGTTTCCCGATATGCCTATACATACGCATAACCTGTCCCTGCTCCGTATTAAAATGAGCCTCAGTAAGTGATTTCCATAAACTCCTCACTACTGCGCTTGCACAGTGCTTCCTGGTGGTGGTCTGCGGTGTCGTGGGGATGAAGGCTGTTATCTCTTCTTCCTCACAGCCAGTAACCTTTTGTTCCTGCGCAGACTCTGTTAGACCTTGGTTCCCATCCAGACCGCAGAGTCGGTTTCAACCACTTCTTAAGGCAGGTCCCTGAGTCTTATCAGGAGCTGTACCTTAGGGGGTGTCATGTGACTTCTTGCTTTAGTTACTTCGTTGAGCTATATCTCTGCCAACTTGGATTTCTGAACCCCTTCTCTCTGTCCCCCCTTTTCTAGAAAATCAGTACATTCTTTTACTAAGTCTACTCTACAATATAACGTTTCGCTATCTAACATTTTTCAAAGTATTTGTTAGAATCAAGTTTTTGTCATAACTGCTTTTTTCTTCCACTCACTGTGAGAATTTTCCGTGGGCTTACAGCACCATAGTGTGCATCGAGCTGATATGCAGAAAACTTTAATCAAGATTACTATCACTATCATTGTGGCAATCAATTGCTTCAACCAGGTTAAATTTGGTAACCAAAAGGTTACTTTTTCTATTAAGTCCCTAAATTCCCAGGATGTGTCATTTTAGGCCACTTCATGCAAAATTTCAGTCTTTTCCTAAATCTGGGACAAGGCCTTTTCAATCCTCTTGTCTTGGTTAACATAGGTACAACAATGTTCACCAATAATCGTACACAAACCCCCTTCTTTAGCAAAAAGTAAGTCCAGCCCTAACCTGTCTTGAAGTGTTACTTGCCCTAAGGAAGAGATTTCTTCTTGTAGTGCCTTGAGTGCATCAGCTGTGGCATTATTAATGATTTCCATTGTAGCTGAGATGTTAACTAAGGCCTTTTCTAATTCACTAACTCCTAACCATGGAAGAAACCATCTCACAGAACTATGAAACCCGGCTGGTTTCATTATTAAAGGGTTGTTCCTCTTGGTTAGATGGGTGACAGGTTTCATGTAGGTTCGTAATAGGGCAAACGTGCATAAACTCATTAAGTCTTGTACGATGGTAATGTCAAGAACTATGATCCCTATGGCACATTGGCCCTCCCACCCCAAGGGCAATACTTGTATCCCCACCTTCCACAGATCCAATACCATCCATGACCTACTGGAGTTGGCCAACCCTGGGGGGAATAGGTGGCATTTTTCTGAGTCTGGTAGCTATGCCATATATTGGCACCTCCATAACGGATGTAAGTGGTGCAACTGGAATACGCTCCAATCAATCTTAAATTTCCTCAATTTTTGTCTGTGCTATTCCCCCCTATGTTCTTAATATTTGTGGTGTTTTCCAGGTAGCACCTTTGGACACAAGGTACTCCCTCAGTCTCATTCCAGAGTAGGCTTAAATCTATCTGCCATTTGAGATTCTCTCCTGGTTCCCCTGTATACTCGTCCAGAGATATGTTATCAAAGGCCCGAGCTCTTCCTGAAAGGCTGGGAAAAACGGTAGCGAGTATAGGGTGGCCATGTCCTGTGTTTTGGGGTAAGCCTGAGCAAATCCAGCAGTCAGAGCAGTTCATGGTATTAGCAATTTGCTCATGTAGCTGTAAGAAATATTACTTCCCCATGCCTCTAATCCCCCTATGAGGTTTACAATCAGCGTCGTGACAAGGTAGGTTTTCCTTGTTGTACTTGGATGACTCTCCATGGAGATTTAGGTGCTTTCTTTACCCTGGTGTGATGTATCCAGGCACTTTGTTCTTTGATTTTGATTGCTGTGAAGGAGGTAAGGAGTACCTGGAAAGGTCCTTCCCACTGTGGCGCCAAAGTTTTTTCTGTAAGAGACTTCACATATACATAATCTCCAGGTTGTATATTGCGTACCGGCCCGTCTAAACCTCTCCCCTGAGTTCCAACTACATGTCTTCTAATTTAATCAAACTGTACTCAATGCCACCATATATGAAGTCATAATTTCATCTCCGGCTTGTATGGATATCCCTCTCTGTATCTCATAGGGCTGTCCATACAAAATTTCAAAGGGGCTCACTCCTTCCTTTGCCCTTGGTCTGATCCGTATGCGCAGGAGGGCCAGAGGAAGGGATTGAGGCCAGGCCAAATTCGCTTCTTGTCCTAATTTTACAATTTGCTGTTTAATTAAATGGTTCATCTTTTCTACTTGGCCACTCGACTGGGGGCGATATGGGGTATGAAGTTGCCACTCTATACCCAGGTGGCGGCTAATTTGTTGTATCACCTTTGAGACAAAATGTGGTCCTCTATCAGAGGATATAGTTGTTGGAACCCTAAAACGTGGTATTATTTCTTGTACTAATACTCCAGTTACCTCTCGAGCCTCAGCTATTCTGATTGGGAACGCTTCTGGCCAACCTGGAAAGGTATCAGTTAATACCAATAAATACTGGTACCCCCTTTTTCTTGGGAGCTCTGTAAAATCAATTTGCCATTGTTGACCAGGTCCATTGCCTCTCCCAGTGTGACCTATTTCTGGTTTGGGGGTGTTCTTAGAGCTAGTCTGGAGGCAGAGATCACACTGCTGAGTCACCTGTGTCACAGTGGTGTATAAATTTCTAGCCGCAATTTCTTTAATTAAATATTTGTACAAAGACTCTGCCCCTCAATGTCTCTTCCTATCTTCTTCCTTTACTAAATGCCATATTAGGCAGGAAGGAATGATTACTTTCCCTTGTGGGGTAAGAGCCCATCCCTCTTCATTATATGACCCTTCCAGCTCTATGATAAGCTTCTTATCTTCCTTAGTATAATCTGGCTTACCTTCTAGGGAAATTTGCCCACTGGGGACCAAAGCTCCTTCTGTTTTTTTCTCTATTTTGCCTGCTTGTTTTGCCTCTCTGTCCGCCAGCTCATTTCCCTTCTCCATTTCTGAGCTCCCTTTCTGGTGTGCCTTAATGTGTATGATAGCCAATTACCCAGGAAGTTGGACTGCCTCCAGCCGTCTCAAAATTTCTCTTGCATGCATGATGTTTTTCCCTTGAGAGTTCAATAATCCCCTTTCTTTCCAGATCGCTCCATGTGCGTGCACCACCCCAAAGGCATATTTTGAGTCTGTATAAATATTAACAACTTTGCCTTGGGCCAATTCCAAGGCGCGGGTTAGAGCAATTATTTCTGCCTTCTGTGCAGAGGTATTCGTGGGCAAAAGCCCTGACTCTGTTACCTCTTGACTGGTGGTAATGGTGTATCCCGCGTGTCTCTTACCACTTAGGACATAGCTGCTTCCATCTGTGAACCAGTTTTCTCCACTTTCCATAGGGCTGTCTCTCAGGTCTGGGCTGCTTGCATAGGCTGCTTCAATGGTCTCCAAGCAGTCATGATGTACTGGCTCTCCTGTGTTTCCACTGAGGAAAGAAGCTGGGTTGACAATGTTAGTGACTATAATTTCCACATTGTCCTGTTCTACCAACATAGCTTGATACCTCAAGAATCTATGTGGAGAAAGCCAGTGTCCACCTTTAGCTTCCAGTACTGCAGACACTGTATGGGATACCAACACAGTCATTTTCTGGACCAGGGTAAATATTCGGGCTTTTTGTATATTCAATATTACGGCTGCAACTGCTCACAAGCATCCAGGCAAACCTTTCACAGTTGCGTCCAACTGTTTGGAAAAGTAGGCAGCTGCTTGTTGGTATGGGCCCAGATCTTGTGCTAATATTCCCAGGGCAATCCCCTGCTTCTTGTGGGAGAAGAGAAAGAACGGCTTACGCACGTTTGGGAGTCCCAAGGCCAGGGCCAACATCAAAGCTTTCTTCAGTGCCACAAAGGCCTTTCCAGCTTCCTTCCTCCATTTAAGGTGTTTCTAGTCACTGGTCGTTAGTGCATACAAAGGTTTAACAAGCAGTCCATAGTTATAGATCCACAACCGGCCCCACCCTGTCATTCCCTGGAATGTCCGCAACTCTTTTACTGTTTGAGGTTTTGGGGTCTGACATATTGCTTCTTTGCGGGCCTGTCCCAAAGTTGTTTGTCCTGCGCTGATCTCATAGCCCAAATAATTCACCTCATGTTGTATTATCTGGGCCTTCTTTTTAGACACCCGATATCCCTGGAGTCCTAGAAAATTCAGCAGTATTACTGTTCAGGCCACGCAATCGCTTTCTGGTTTTGTGGCCATTAGAATATCATCCACATACTGCAACATTCTTCCTTCCTCAGAAGGGGTTTCCCAAGATTCTAAATCTTTTGCCAGCTGATTGCCGAAAATGGTAGGACTATTCTTAAATCCTTGGGGCAACACCATCCAAGTGAGCTGGATCTTCCGACCACTGTTAGGATTTTCCCATTCAAATGCAAATAATTTTTGGCTAGCTTCATGGAGAGGGAGGCAAAAGAAGGAATCTTTCAGGTCTACGACAGTGAACCAAGTCAGTTCAGGTGTTAACGCGGTTAACAAAGTGTATGGATTTGCCACTACTGGGTAAAGATTCTCCGTTATCTTATTTACAGCCCATAGATCCTGGACTATCCAGTATGACCCATCAGCTTTCTGGATAGTACTTAATAAGGGTCTTTTTATTTTCCGTGCCTCCAGACCCAGCAATGTCTTTCCAGTGGGTGAGCACGCAGCTCAAAGGACTCATTTTCGGAATTCTCCTTTGGGTGTTACCCGTATCTTTGACCACTGTCTCTTCTTAGTCCTCTATTTTATCTTCCATTTCTTTGTTTCAATTTCCATGCAAATCTTTACTGTCTTTTCCCAATCCTCTACACACACACCCCAAACTTCAGGGATCAAATTTTTCCTCCCACACTCTAATTTCACTCTTTCAGATTCTTGTTGGGCATTATATAAGTGTGGAGGTTGGGGAAGGCACTTAGGGCTCTCCGCCCTTTTTCTATAAGATATACAATACCATCGTCTCGTACAGGATTTACACTTCAGCAAAACCCGAGCTGGGTGGCAGCTATCACACAATCTGAAAACAAGCCCACACACAAAAGAAGGGATTACCCCTGTTAGCCCACCAATGCAAGGGTTCAGACTAGGGTAGTGAGGTTGTTCTCAACCTAAAGGTTGTTCCCAATCTAAAGCCACTGTTCGTCCTGCCGGAGTTATGTATACTCCTTCCAGATAAACCCGCTCATTCCTCTCCTTAACCAATTTCCCCCTTCGTTCAAATATTCAAGCCCAAACCACCAGAGGAGCGACTCTCGTCATTCTGCCACCTTAATGCTTAACTGGTCCCCTATAGGAGATAGAGCAAACACCACAGTAGCCCAATTTAAATATTAAAAGATCAAACGTTTAAAACATTCTATTAATAATTCACACTCACTCTATAGCCATATCATGCACACTTCATACACACTACCCATCCACACGCAACCTTTAGCAGCAGATAATTACTGGAGGTCCGCTTACCCCTCTCCTGCTTGTTATACAATCATTAGTAGGTCCGTCCTGGCTCCCAACATTGGGATACAGCGGTGGCCTTGGATGAGGAGGCACCACAGAGTACAGCACTGACAGCACCAGATCCAAGGGTGGGGAGGAGATGGAGAGGGGCTTCAGGTACACAAATGCTGAAGTGCTGACAAGCAGGGAGAGCATGGCCAGGTGAGGGAGGCGCGTGGAAAAGGCTTTGTGGCATCCTTGCTCACGGGATCCTCAGCACGCTCTGAAGATCTGCACACAGGACCCCACAAGGAAAACAAAACAGCCAAATGTTACACAGACAGCAATCACAAGAAGCCCAACTTCCCTGAGGTAGCAGTGTGAGTGGAAGAGCTTGAGGATCTGGGGGATTTCACAGCAGAACTGCTCCACAGCATTGCCTTGGCAGAGGGGGAGTGAAAATGTATTGGTTGTGTGCAGCAGAGCAGTGAGAAACCCCGTGCCTCAGGCAGCTGCTGCCATGTGGACACAAGCTCTGCTGCCCAGGAGGCTCCTGTAGTGCAGGGGCTTGCAGATGGCCACGTAGTGGTCATAGGACATAATGGTGATAAAATAAAACTCAGCTATGAGAAAAAAGAGAAAGAAAAAGATCTGTGCAGCACAAGCTGTGTAGGAGATGGCCCTGGTGTCCCATAGGGAATTGGCCTTGTATTTGGGGACAGTGGTGGAGATGCAGCCCAGGTCCAGCAGGGAGACGTTGAGGAGGAAGAAGTATCTGGGGGTGTGGAGGTGCTGATCGCAGGCTGTGCTGGTGATGATGAAGCCATTGCCCAGGAGCGCAGCCAGGGAGATGCTCAGGAAGAGCCAGAAGTGCCAGAGCTGCAGCTCCCGTGTGTCTGCGAATGGCAGGAGGAGGCAGTGGGTGATGGAGCTGCCTCTGGACATCTACTGCCTCTGGGCACAGAGCACTGTCAGAGGAGAAACAGACAGTGACAGGTTAGGGCAGGAGGGATGTCAGATACAGAAGTTCAATTTACACACTCACAATTGAGCACATTTTAGCAGGAGAGGAGAGGCTCAGTGCCATCGCCAGAGATGTCATTACACTGCTGAGGCTTCTTCCTAGGTTCAGTCAGAAGAGCATTGCATCAGGCAAAAAGTCTCAGCTCTTTGTAGCTTAGTGCAGAGCCAGGAGAGCTGCAGTGTCCATCAGACATTTCCCATGTGCCCTGTGCTTACAATTGCACTGCCTGTAAGATGCCTTCACACACAAATTGAACTTAAATCCCCTGCAAACACCTGACCTGTGCTGAGAGCAGGGGCGCATGGTTTCAAAGGGCAAATCACGGAGCTCCCATAGGGAGAAGCAAAGGACTGTGTGCAGCAGAGCATGGTCAGCAGCCACCTCCAGTGCCAGACACCAAGAGAGCTGCTTGAACCTGCCCTCCCCAGGGCTGGGCTACACTTTCCCCCCCACTCCCTGCCCACGTCTCTGCTTCCTGGAGCTGTGGCTGCCAGGAAGCTGTTGCTCTGTGCCCAGTTCTGTTCCCTCTCAGTGCTCACACAAGTCCTGACGAGACTCTCAGTGCCTTCTCCAAAGCAGAGAAGTAAATTCCCAGCTCCCACTGCCCAACCTGCCCACCAAGAGTGAGAAACATCAGAGCTCAGAATTCTTCCTTCTAAGGCAAACGCTGCCTCAGTGTCTTTCAGAAGGACCCTCTGCAAATGTGCTCAGAGTGATGTGGAGCTCAGAACAGCACGGACCCACACAGCACCCTCTCCAGTGCACAGGAACACTTTCCCTTCCCCGCCCGGGGTTGTTCCTCCCCCCACAGCTTCTCCCCCAGCGCCCTGATGAGCTCCCGGGCAGGCTGAGTGCTGACCCTGGCAGGCAGCAGAGTCCCTGCCCCAGCACACAGCCCCTGGGCTGCAGGGACCCTGCTCGCAAGGACAGCGCTGGGCACCCCTGGCTGCACACCCACATTTACACCCTGCAGCCAGCCAAGGGGACCTGCCTTGTCCTGTCCCTCGCATGGTGCAGAGGGAAGCCCTGCTCTGCAGCACATCCTCCTCCTTATCTACACTGAGAAACCAAGAGAGTCCTCCTGACAGAGCCCATGGACTGTCCAAGGCAGCAGCTTCAGGAGATCCCTCCAGCAACTGCAGCTGCATTGCTGTGCACCCACAGCCTTACCATGCACAGGGCTGGGAAGGTTTCTCCTGCAGGGAGCTCTCTGCATCCTCCACTGCCAAGGGCCTTTAAGCTCTCTGAGGCTCGCAGGTCTCCCCTCAGTGCCTGCAGGCAGTGCCCCAGCCCTGCTCCTGGGCAGAGCTGTCTCTCTGCAGCTCTGCCCCCTTGCCACCATCTATCTGCGTCCCAGGAGCCCGGCCCAGCTCAGCAGCAGAGGCCCAGCCCAAGGTGCCTCTGCCTCTGACCCCTGGGCTCCCTCCAGGGCTCCCTGGGGCTCCAGGGGAACCCCATGGGAAACAGCCTGAAGCAAGCACTGATGTTCCCTCCCTCAGCTGGCAGACACACTGCCTTCCTGCACGGTCAGTTCTCTGATGAGAAGGAGGTTTAAGGCTAAAAACCTTCTTTTCTGAGAATCACAGAATCATTTAATTTGAAAATGACCCTTGAGAACATCGAGTCCGACTATTAACCTGTCACTGGCTAGGTCACACACTGAGCATGAGAACATCTCTGGTGAGATACCCTGTTGGATAGTCACCAATAGTAACTGGGACTTTAAAGTTGAATTTTACATCCTACCATAATTTCACTAATTTATATCCTATTCCGTTTGTTGTTAAACATTCTGCTATACATTAGAGCATGGAAATCATCTGCACAAGTTATGTTTACTGCAGATACCTCTCGTCTAGATAATGGTACTTAAACCCATTTAACAAACTCTTTAACATTTGAGTAAAGCAACCAAAAATTTATAACTGGAATTTATAACCAAAGTTTATAACTGGAATTCAGCACTACTCTGGAGGCACAGAGGCAAGAGGTGACCACACCACCCTGAGAAACATGGACTGACTTTAGTCACAGGCTGGACTGTGCTGATGCAGCCCCCCTGCCTTTCCTGGAGCCCTCTGCCTGTTAGGCCCCATCCTTTGCACAGTACAAGGAGCTGGATGCTGGCTGCTCCCTGCCTGCACCAGGAGCTCTGGTTGCCTGGCAAAGGTGGGAACAGCACACAGAGATCAGGAAAGTTGGACACTCCCTGATCATACCAGGAGCTCTTTTGGGATGAACAGTCGTTCCCTGACAACCTGGAACAGAGCTGCTGTGCACTGGGGAAACCGACGCAGAATTGAGGCCAGGAGGAAAACTGACTGATGACTAAAGCCCATCATCTGGCCACCCTAGAAATGGTGGTCCCAAGTGAGAGACCCTTTGAGCTCTCCTGGACCCCAATGGGCTGTGAGCGGCATCTCCCTCAGAGTGAGACATCTCTGAGAGCCCCCTAAACCCTCCGGTTTAGGAAACAGGGGGATCATCTGCCTGGGCTGCTCCTGCTGCTCACTGACACTCGGCCCTTTGCCCCCTGAGGAGCACTTCCAGAGCTGATGTGAGTATTGGGCTCTGCTTTTATTTTCACTGCACTGAGAGCAACTTTAACACAGGTATGCATCTAGATGTGTATATAGCCATCTAGCTCCATCTCAGTGTGTTGTGTTAGGTTAGATATTTAATTGCAAGTGCGTGTATATCAGCTTCAGTGATCAAGTGCTGTTAGAAATCCCGTGATTCAGTTTACAAATGCAAACTGCTGCTAGCTGACATCTGTGACCCTTTAGATGAATACCAGGCCTGAGACTGAGATGGGATCCAGCCACACCCAGGCTGTTCTTGCAGAGGGAGCTTAGAAAACAAAGGGGTCAATCTGAACCTCGTGACTCAAGGAGAGGGTCTCCCTTATTCCTTTGTGTCTGCAGTTCCTATACTCGATTTCAGTTCAATACTGTATGAATCACTTGAACCCAGTCCCGTATAAATCATTCCAAGACTGACACAATCTCTTTTTGTAGCTGGTGGAGTGGGGCCTTCCCTCGAAATCCTGTTAAATCCTGCTTTGATGAATTCACATTCAAATGCTTTTCCTGGTGTCTGTGCCAGTGATTCTTTGAGCAATCCTAAACAGGTTCACAACCGGCACGTGGGGCTTCTCTGGGAAACGTGTTCCAGTGTCGCACCGCCCTCACGGGAAAGAATTGCTGCAGAGAACAGAGTTACTGCTTCACTGCAGACAAAGGAGGCAGGAGAGAAGGGACTGGGGAGCACGCACCCCAGCCCTGACTCTGCACAGGGCAGCGATGGGGGCTGCTCTTCACTACAGCACAGCTGGGCTGAACTGAGGCAGTGCTTACACACAAACCTGTCCTTGTCCCAGACAAAGCTCCACAGGCCACAGGATTCTCCAGAAGTACCAGCCCATCTCTTTCTCTTGTTACACATCGCAGGGTTGCAAACTGTGGCACACGGGGAGGCCCTTGGTGCTGTTTCTCCTGGAACACAGGAGTAGAAAATTCAATACTATTTTTAATAACAAAAAACATTCCAATTACCATGGAAAATATGGGACAAGATGCTAAAGTCCAACAGGTTTCACCAGGAAGAGCAACAGTGAACTAAAAATTCCCTCCTGTGCTGTTTCCTATCCCAGCCCATGGATACTTTCCTCAGTAACTGACAAGTGCACACAACACAGCAAGAGATCTGTGTGTCTGCTGCACATGCCGGTGAACAGTTCCTTGTGGTGTCACATCCATCTCCAAATCAACTCAACCATGTACCAAGGAAACAGGGGGGTAACTTTCAGCTGTACCCGCAGAGCCCTGCTGGGAACTGCACAGCTGGGGACTCCAAACACCTGGGATTGCTTCTGCCAAGCAATGCACCAGTGCCAGGAAGGAAACACACACTCTTCTCTGTGACACCAGGGGTCACTGCTGCTGCTGAGCTCTAATCCCTGTTCAGAATCACACCAACCCACTGTGCAGTCAGCACACCAGTACCTGGTATCAAACCTGCCCTCCCTGGAGCACTTCAGCTGTAGAGGCACTCAATATTTATGTACAGGGGTGGGAGGGACCTTAAAGCTCATCCAGTTCCAACCCCTGCCAAAGGCACAGACACCTTCCACTAGAGCAGGCTGCTCCAAGCCCCTGTGTGCAACCTGGCCTTGAACACTGCAGGGATGGGGCAGCCACAGCTCCTCTGGGCACCCTGTGCCAGTGTCCCACCACTCTCACAGAAACTGAACACTGGCAAGTCAACACATGAACCATGTCCCTTAGAACATGTCTTAAATACCTCCAGGGATGGTGACACAGCCACTTCTGCAGGCAGCCTCTTTCTTGTCCCATCATCAGACAGGACAGCCAGGCCAGGACAGGCTGGGATCTGCTTTAGCCCTGCTGAAGGAAGGGATTCAGCCTGGTCAGTCGAGGCATCTCATCCTGGGATTGTAACCCTGGGGCTGGAAGGGAACTCAGCTCCCCCCATGAACACCACAAACCCACAGGAAGTCTCACTTCCTCAGCAGGTGAAAATGTACCATTATGGAGATGATGTCTTAATGAGAGGAGATTGCCCACAGAGGTGGGGGAAGCAGCAACAGCAGTGTGGGAAGCACTCCAGGATGTCAAAGTTCTACCTGAGCAATGTCAGAAACCAAGTAGAAACCAGCAGATCAACGCTCCCACCCAGCTTGGTGCTGTCCGCAAATTCACACATCCCAGTATGGAGCAGTTTGCACCAGTACAGACCAATATAGGCCGCTATGGCCCCAGACACTGATGGGGTTTCAATATCCCAGTGCTCCCAGTCCCTGCCGCGGGTCTTCTTGCTTGCAGCCATGCTCAACTCCCCATCCCTCCCAGTGCTCCCACTACCTGCTGCAGCTGCTCCCAGTCCCTCTCAGTCCCTGCCACAGGTGCTGCTGCTCATCCCCCACATGAGAATGTTGAGGGCTTCTGGGCAGGACCCCCCAAATTAGGCACCCCCCCCAACCCCCCACGCCAGCTCTCTTATATAAGAGTGGAGCTAGGGTGTCCCATGGGGTGTGCTTTGGGGGCAACAAGGATTGATTGGGGCTGGTGGCTTTGGGGGAGGGGGAGCAGCTTTTTTGGGGCACCTGCAGTTGGGGCCCAGTGTGTTTGGTGGGGCCCCTCAAGGCTTTTCAGTCCCCACGTTCATTTGTGGGGGCCTGTGGTGATGGTAGCATGCAGTTTGCTTTGGGGGTGCTTACAGGCCCCCCCCATTTGTGGGTCCTGCCTGCTCATGTGCTGCTTCAAGGAAATTTGGGGTTACCCCAGGATTTTGGGGGGCACCACGATTACTTTGGGTGCCTTCAGGGCCCTTTGGGGGGCCAGCCTGCTTTTGGGGTACCCCTTTATTGGGGTGCCACTATTGGAGGGTCCACCCCCTCTGACCCCCTGAATTCACTATTGAACCCAAAGCAATGTTGGGGTCCCCCCAGTGGATTTGCGGTCCCAGAGCATTTTGGGGGACCCCAGGGCAGGTCCTGGGGGAACCACACTTATGAGACACCCCCTTTTTCAGGGGGCTCCTGGCTGCTGTGCTGAGCCGGGGCGGCTTTGGAGCTGCAGGGTTTGGGTCTGGGGGGATTTGGGGCTCCCCCCTGGGATTTTGGGTGCAGGGGGGGCTGGGTTCGGGGGTGCCGGGTTTTGGGGTCCCACCCGGCTGCCAGGTGCTTGTGCAGAGCCAAGAGCCTCTTGAGGTGCTTCTTGCGCAGCTCCTTCAGGTCCCAGCGCTGCAGCAGCAGCTTCACGTCGGCCTCGTGCTGCTGCAGCTCCTGCAGCAACTGCGGGGACACCTCTGGGGGGGTGCAGGGGCCAAAGGTCCTCAGGGGCAGGAATCTGGGGGACCCCCATGTCCCTCAGTGGAGGCACCTTTGTCCCTCGGCACCCTGGGTCTCACCGGGTGCCCTGTGCTTCCCCATGGAAGTCAGTGGGGGGAGAAGGCCTTGGGGGTGTTGGTGGATGAGAAAACGAACATGAGCTGACTGCAGTGTGCGCTCACAGCCCAGAAAGCCAACAGTATCCTGGGCTGCATCCAAAGGAGCGTGACCAGCAGGTCGAGGGAGGTGATCCTGCCCCTCTGCTCTGCTCCGTGAGACCTCACTTGGAGCATTGTGTGCAGTTCTGGTGTCCTCAACATAAAAAGGACATGGAACTGTTGGAACAAGTGCAGAGGAGGGCACGAGGATGATCAGGGGATGGAGCACCTCCCGTATGAAGATAGGCTGAGAAAGGTGGGGCTGTTCAGCCTGGAGAAGAGAAGGCTGCGTGGAGACCTCATAGCAGCCTTCCAGTATCTGAAGGGGGCCTATAGGGATGCTGGGGAGGGACTCTTCATTAGGGACTGTGGTGAGAGGACAAGCGGTAATGGGTTCAAACTGAAACAGGGGAAGTTGAGATTGGACGAGAGGAAGAAATTCTTTACTGTAAGGGTGGTGGGGCCCTGGAATGGGTGCCCAGGGAAGTGGTGAATGCTTCATCCCTGGCGGCGTTCAAGGTGGGGTTGGACAGAGCCTTGGATGGCATGGTTTAGTGGGAGGTGTCACTGCCCATGGCAGGGGGTTGGAACTGGATGTTCTTAAGGTCCTTTCCAACCCTGACTATTCTATGATTCTATAATTTGAGGGTTCAGAGGAAGGTTTGGGGATTCAGGGGAGTTCTGGGGTTCGGGGAGGTCCCCAAGGCTCTCCAGGGGGTGCAGGGATTTGGTTGACCCCCATCTCATGAAAATGGAGGGTATATCCATCCCAGGGCACCTGGGGCATCACTGGAAGCCCCATGTGGTCGCTTTGCCATAAATGGGGGGATTTTTGGACTTCCGAGGGATTTCGGGTTCACGGGAGATTTCAGAGTTCATGGGGAGTCTCCAAAATTCCCCATCGTGGGCACAGTAATTTGAGAGACCCCCCATGTTCCACAAAATGGGGATGTACATCCATCCCAGGGCACCCCGAGTCTCTCCTTAGTGTCCCATGTTCCCCAATGGGGGGGATGTGTTGGAGGAAGAGAACCTGGGAGTTCAGAAGGGACTTGGAGGCTCAGGGGGATCCTGGGGTTCAGGAATCTCCCCAAAACTCCCCAGGGGGATGCAGGGATTTGGGGGACCCCTCCGTGTCCCAAAATAGGGGTACATGTGTCACAGGGCACCCTGTGTCTCTCTTCAGTGCCTGCTGTTGGCCAATGGAGGTAAATGGATGGAATTTGGGGGCTCATGGCGAGGTCCCCATTCTCAGAGGGAGGGTGTGAGAGTAATTTGGGGGACCAGCAGAGCCCTCAAACAGGGGCTAAAGCCACCAGAAACCACCCCACAGATCACTGGGGAGGGGGGATCTGGAGATATGGGGGGACCATTATTATTATTCCTGTTGTTGCTATTATTATTAATACAACAATATTGATTTGCAGCAGCAAATTTTCAGCCCCACAGCAGAGCCCTTCTGCAGCCGCTTCTCAGCTCTCGTTGTTGGCGGGCAGCTCCCAAAGGCAGTTCTGCCTCTGCCGGAGCCAGAGTAATGGCCCAGCCCGTGCTGCGGTGTGTGGAGCGCTCCGATGGCACCATCAAGTGAGTGCGGGGCTCGGCAGCGCTGCAGGAGCGGAGCTGTGGGCCCTGACCCTGCTCCGGGGCAGACGCGGCTCAGTTCCAGCGCTCGGTGCTTCTGGGCAGAGCCTGCGGCTGCGGCGGCACCGCCGCCATGACACCGGGCGGCGCGGGGGGATGACGTCAGAGCCGGCGCCAAGGAGGGGAGGGCGGGAAGGGGCCTGAGGGGGCGGTGCGCGCGGCGCCTGTGGTAACCTGGGGGGATGTGGGGAGGGAATGGCGGCGTGGAGGTGAATCGTGCCCGGGTGAGCTGGATGGAGCCCGGATCGGAGCTGGATGGAGCCCCTCTCAAACATGGATGGAGCCCGGATCGAGCTGGATGGAGCCGCGATCGGAGCGGGGTGGAGCCGGCAGGAGCGGGGTGAGCGGGGCTGTGGCAGGGATCGAGTGGGAAAGGCAGGGCTGTGGGTTGGGATGGAGCCGGGGGCAGGGGGTCGGGAGCAGGGATGCAGTGGGGTGAGGTGGGCTGGGCTGTGCCAGGAGGGCACGGGAAGCGGGGCCTGAGCCAGCCGGGGAGGTGCGGGCAGGGCTGGAGCCCACGCTGGGGCAGGGGCTGGGCATGCAGGGGATGGCGGCAGGACCATTGTGTCCCACCAGGGTGGGCCCTCAGGAGCCTGAACCGAGGTCCTGTGCTTTTGGTGCAGGGGTGCCGAGAGCAGGCGGCTCCTTGGGGACAGCTGCTCGCTGCCCCTTCGCGTCAGGTAAAGATCTGAGCCCCCACCTTGTGTGTCCCGTGCACACCGTGTGTGTGCAGCCGAGAGAGTCTGGCTGAGAACTGCCCCGGGCCTGAACCACTGCCTTGGGCAACCCAGCCAAGGAGATGGGCACAGCCCAGGCAGAGCCCTGACTAAGGATCCCCTGCCGTGCTGGATCAGCGCTGTCTGCGTTGATGAGCGGTGTGAAAGATGTGTGTGGAGGATTAAAGGGTTGGTTACAGAAGGAAACACTTGCAGTGCAGACATGTTTCCTGGCTCTAAGGGTCAGTTCCCAGGATCTGGAGCACATCTTTGTGTATTGTAAAATGTTATTGTGTCCAAATGCAATTTGTCGTTCTTGTATTGTGAGACATGATGCTGATGATGTAAATGATGATAAGTCATGTTTGGCATCTCTTTTGTGGGTATATTCTTAATGCATAGAGAAGCTGAGATAAGCTTAAGCAATGGCTGTCTTGCTTTAGCCCTTTGCAGGACATCTTGTATCTATTGAGATGGCTGCAATGAAACAAGAGGCTGGCTCCAATGTGCCATTAGGGTGGAGAGGCTTCCGCGGGACTCCCTCCTACCGTGTACCATTGATGTGTGATGCTAAAGCTGTTTCCCTGGAACACATCGTAACCAGAATTGAGCGAGGAAGGTCAAAGTGAAATGAGAGCAGCAGTGCTCATCTCAAGTCTTGTTCACAGTTCTGCAACAGGAGAGTAAGTTGGGATTGGGATGGTTGTTAGGACCTTGCTGCTTTCCAATGTGAAAATCATGCAGTGAGGAATCACACTTTAAAGAACCTGGTGTTCTCTCTGTTAAGAGAAACAAATGAAGACAGGAATCCCATTCAAAGACCGTATCTCTCAATGCAGAACCATGATTGTCTGCCTTTTTGTTTTTCTTCTTTCCAGAGCACTGTGGAGTAAGTGGGGCCTGGGTCTGCCCCAGTTCCTCAGGTGGTCCCACTTGGAATCCCTCTTCCAGGGAAGGCTGACCATGCAGTAGACACAAATGCTCTTCTAGAAATGAAATCTGGTCTGAATGAGAGCTTTGGATCCAGGTAAAAACTTCTCTTAAGTGTTCATGTGGAACTTTGAGCCTCGAGACTTTTGTTTGCGTTTCGTGATGATTTTTATGAGGGTGCATTTCAGGAAGGAACTTAGAAAATGAACCAATGTGTTTAAATACACCAACTCTACTTGCACTTGATTTGATGTATTCAAACAGTATTAATGACATAAGAGTTTTTTCATACATGGCAGCAGTCTTGATTGCTTCCAAGATCCTGCTCTTAAGCTGTTGCATTTTGCTTTGTCTGCAAAAAACAGTGCTTGAAAGTACAGTATGTATTATGAATTTGTCATCCACATCCTCTGTGGATCATTGGCCTTCACCCACAGCCCAGGACATAAACATCCAGGGCTGAGAGAGCTGGGCTTGTTCTGCATGGACAAGAGAAGGCTCCTTAAGGGGAGACCTTAGAGCAGCTCCCAGAGCCTAAAGAGGCTACAGGAAACCTGGAGAGGGGCTTTGGCCAAGGGCCTGTAGGGACAGGCCAAGGGGAATGGCTTTAACCTGCCAGAGGGGAGACTGAGATGAGCTCTTGGGCAGAAGTTCTTCCATGTGAGGGTGCTGAGGCGCTGGCACAGGGTGCCCAGAGGAGCTGTGGCTGCCTCTTCCCTGGCAATGTTCGAGGCCAGGTTGGACACAGGGGCTTGGAGCAAGCTGCTCCAGTGGAAGGTGTCCCTGCCCGTGGCAGGGGTTGGAGCTGCAGGAGCTTTAAGGTCCTTTCCAACCCAATCCAGTCTGGAATTCTGTGATTGTATTCAATACCTTTAGCACTGGATGTAATTCTTAAATGATGGGCAAAATGAACCATGGATTCCTTCAAGTGCCATATATGTCAGTAAGGGTAAGACTGGAAAAGTAAATGGTGTTTTCTTCGCCAGTGTCGGGAAACATGACCAAATTCAGGTTCCTCTTCATGCTGCAACAACAACCACTGCATCTTGAGGACCTGCATATGGACCTTGTTGCAGTGCTAACCAGTGCAGTTAGTAACTACTGCTTGTGTCATAGCTGTAGAAGATCCATCATGCCTAAAACCTGGAACAGTGTCAGTGTGGGCATATATGTAAGAGCACCGAGTTTTTACAGTGATGCCTGTGACTGCCTTCTCTCAGGCTTTGCAATTTTACTGAAAATTAACTTAGTACCTTTCTAGCCCAGTTTAGTTGTCAGCAAAGTCACTCTTTGCAGTTGTCTTCATGTTTGCTCAATAGCCCTTGGTCTGTAAGGATCAGTACCAGCAGCTGCAGCTATCAGCTGCTATGGTTCTGGTGACTGTGCTGCTGCAGACTCCAACCAGGAAAATCCTGAAAAGCTCTTGATAACCTTAAGGACATGGTGTGATGTGGCTTTTTCTTCAGGTGGCACCATGTCTTGAATGCAGACATCTGCTGGGAGTGAGTACAGCCACTTGCATTGGATGTGAGTCACCAATAGCTCCACAGGTGCAGCCCCAAACCAACATCTGCATAAAGGTAATTGAGACTAAATCTAACAAAGAAGCAATTTACCTCCTGGCATGCATGTTTCTAACAGATGGTGACTTCATTAAAAACAGTTTGGTCCAGCTTGCGTTTCTCTAATTGCATGATGACAGCTTGAAGGGTTAGTAGGATTCAAACCACCTTGACTAGAAATAAGCATTAAAGGTAAACCATGTGAGCTGAGGAAGGTATCTTGGAGAGCACAGGAGGTAGCAGTGTGACAGACAGGACACGTGCACTTGTGTTCAGTAGGGAGATGTTCTGTGATTCTGTCATTTATGGCCTTAGTATCACTGAGCATTTGAAGTTTATTGAATATGTCCTCATGACTGTGCTTCCCTCAACTGATTGTAAGTGCTTGGCACAGACGGGCTGGCAGGACTGGGCAGTGGGGAGATGCCCAAAATGCTCAAGCGCAGCATTAGTCAGTGATCCCAAAGTGCTGGTGGCTCAACTAGACAAAATCTGCCCTCCAGAATGCTCCCTACACAAGGGAATGGGGACCCAGATAGGGGCTGTCCTCAACTGTTGTGGTCAGGGGAAAGGGTGTGAGAAGGAGGGAACTGATATTGCGTGTCCACAATTGGTACATTCTAGACACTGCCCCAGATTGGGTGTTTTCTGGCCGTCCTGATGCAGGTGCAAAGGCACTGCTGAGCTATTTGGTGGCAACCATCAAAACTGGAGACTCATTATTCTCAGCTGTGGTGGAATCTCGCTTGTGAGATACAGTGACTGTGCTTGGGCACCCTCACGGGGATAAGAATCATTCTTCTTGCAGAGAATGGACTTGCTGTTTTGTGGGAGTGCAGTGACCAAGCAAACTGGCACCAGTCTGTACAGACACCTGGAGGTATTGATCTGGATCTGCTGTAGTTGACACTGGAGGTATTGATGCTGCATCTCCTGTGGTTGACACTGGAGGTATTGATGCTGGATCTGCTGTAGTTGACACTGGAGGTATTGATGCTGCATCTCCTGTGGTTGACACTGGAGGTATTGATGCTGGATCTGCTGTAGTTGACACTGGAGGTATTGATGCTGCATCTCCTGTGGTTGACACTGGAGGTATTGATGCTGGATCTCCTGTGGTTGACACTGGAGGTATTGATGCTGCATCTCCTATGGTTGACACTGGAGGTATTGATGCTGGATCTGCTGTAGTTGACACTGGAGGTATTGATGCTGGATCTGCTGTAGTTGACACTGGAGGTATTGATGCTGGATCTGCTGTAGTTGACACTGGAGGTATTGATGCTGGATCTGCTGTAGTTGACACTGGAGGTATTGATGCTGCATCTCCTGTGGTTGACACTGGAGGTATTGATGCTGGATCTGCTGTAGTTGACACTGGAGGTATTGATGCTGGATCTGCTGTAGTTGACACTGGAGGTATTGATGCTGGATCTGCTGTAGTTGACACTGGAGGTATTGATGCTGGATCCGCTGTAGTTGACACTGGAGGTATTGATGCTGCATCTCCTGTGGTTGACACTGGAGGTATTGATGCTGGATCTCCTGTGGTTGACACTGGAGGTATTGATGCTGCATCTCCTGTGGTTGACACTGGAGGTATTGATGCTGGATCTGCTGTAGTTGACACTGGAGGTATTGATGCTGCATCTCCTGTGGTTGACACTGGAGGTATTGATGCTGGATCTCCTGTGGTTGACACTGGAGGTATTGATGCTGCATCTCCTGTGGTTGACACTGGAGGTATTGATGCTGCATCTCCTGTGGTTGGAAATGGATTGTCACCAAGATCCATGGATTTGTGATGGGCAGGCACTATGGCCTAACTAAAACCTGAAGCCCACAGCACGGACTTGAAGGAGCTCTTCTATCTGCAGGGCTGAATAAGCGGAGCACTTTGTAAGGTCAAGTCCTCTTCTTATTACTGTTGTTGATAGTTTGCAGACACAATGTGAAACGAATTCTTTCTCTATGTAAAAGGGCAAAGCAATTTGTCGGGCATGTGGCACGGGAAATCTACACCATAAGCACTGTGCGACTTGTGCAAGCAAGCTGCCTGAAATACAGACGTGAGGCTCCTTCCATCAGTCCCACAGGGGTTAATCAAATCAAAGCAGAACATTCTTTCTCTCTGGAGAACTGAAGTCACAGCCCTGTGTCCCTGCACCTCTCTCTATTGCACACTGATATTCTCGTTTGCTTTTACCATCTCAGCCACAATCCGGAGCTTTTGCTTGGCTAGAGATAAGGAAAAGAGAGAATTCTAAACATCTTCTTTAACGTTTTTAGGCTGTTTCCTTTGGAAGCAGCTCTGGAAGGCTGAGTTCAGGTTTATTCTGAGACGAGTTTGCACAAGAAGGCTTCTTGTGGAATCGATCCGAGTGTCTCAGAGCCCTTCCTGCGATGCCATTTCTATTTGAGTACATTCCTGTTTAAAAAGCATTCAGTCTGCTCAGGACATGGCCCCTGCTGTTCCCACCTCACCTCATCAGAGTCCTCACCTCTGCAGAGTGCAGCCATCTGTCTCTGCACACAGAGGCGCAGGGTCTTGGCTTCACACTGCTCCAAGAGGCAAACTCAATGAACCGCGCCTCCTGCCCAGGCCAAAGGCATTGCCATGTCCTTACGTAGCAAAGCAGCTGCAAATCTGTGCCTGAGCAGTGGGGTCTGAGGGGTCTCTTTCAGGTGACTTGGGGGGCAGTTGTGGGTCTGGTGGGGTCTCTTGAGGGGGCGTTGTGGGTCTGGGTGGTCACATGGGCAGTTGTGTGACTGGGTGATCACTTGAGGGTCACTTGGGGGGCAGTTGTGGGTCCGGTGAGTTAAGGAGGGAGTCACCTCGGGGGCAGTTGTGGGTCTGGGTGATCACTTGGCAGTAACTTAGGGGGCAGTTGTAGGCCTGGAAGGTCACTTGAGGGCAGTTGTGGGTCTGAGGGGTCACTTGGGGAGCACTTCGGGGGCAGTTGTGGTTTTGGGGAATCACTTGGGGATAACTTGGGGGCAGTTCTGGGTCTGGGGGTAACTTGGGGTTTACTTGGGGGTCACTCGAGGGGCAGTTGTGGGTCTGAAGAGTCATTTGGGGGTCACTTGTGGTGCAATTGCGGGTCTGGGGGTCACACGCTGGGTAGCTGTGGATCTGGTGTGTCACTGGGGGTGTCTGTTGTGGGTCTGAGTGGTCACTTGGGGGGCCGTTGTGGGTCTGGGGGTCACTAGAGGGCAGTTGTGGGTCTGCGGGATCACTTGGGGGGCAGTTTGGGGTCTAAGAATTTACTTGTGAGTCACTAGAGGGGCAGTTGTGGGTGTGGGGGGTCACTTGGGGGTGACATGGGGCAGTTGTGGGTCCGGGAATTCATTTGGGGGTCACTTGAGGAACCACTGTGGGTCTGGGGGTGACTAGGGGGTCACTTGGGGGGCAGTTGTAGGTCAGGGAGGTCACTTGAGGGGCAGTTGTGGGTCTGGGAAGTCACTTGGGGGTTGCTTGGGAGGCAGGTTTGGGTATGGGGAGTCACGAGGGGTCATTTGGGAGGCAGTTGTGGGTGTGGGGGGCCACTAGGGGGGCAGTTGTAGGGCTGCGGGGATGACTCGGGGGGCAGTTATGGCTCTGGGGGTCACCGGGTGATCACTTGGGGGGCAGAGGTAGGTGTGCGGGCTCACTTGGGGGCAGTTGTGTGTCTGAGTGGTCACATGGGGGGCAGTTGTGAGACTGCGTGGTCCCTTGGGTGTGACTTGAGGGGCAGTTGTAGGTCTGTGGGGTCAATTAGGGGCTGTTCTGGGTCTGGGGGTAACTTGGGTTTCACTTGGGGCAGGTGTGTGTCTGGAAGGTCAGTGGTGGAGCAGTTGTGGGTCTGAGTGGCCACTTGGGGGGCGGTTGTGGTTCTGGTGTCACTCGCGGGGCTGTTGTAGGTCTGGGGGATGACTGGAGGGCAGTTATGGGTCTTGGGGGTCACTTGGAAGGCAGTTGTGGGTCTGGGAATTCATTTGGGGGTCACTTGGGGAGCCATTGTGGGTATGGGGGTCACTAGGGTGTCACTTTGGAGGCAGTTGTGGGTCTGAGTGGTCAGTTGGGGGGCAGTTGTAGGTCTGGGGAGTCACTTTGGGGTCACTTGGAGGGCAGCTGTAGGTCTGGAGTATCATTTGAGGGGCAGTTGTGGGTCTGAGAGGTCTCTTTGTGGTCACTGGGGGCAGTTGTGGGTCTGGGTGGGTCACTTGGGGGGCTGTTGTGGGTCTGGGGTTTCACCTCTGGGTCACGTGGGGGCAGTTGTGGGTCTGAGGGATCTCCTTTGGGTAACTGGGAGGCGGTTGTGGGTCTGGGGTGTCACTTGAGGGGCAGTTGTGCATCTGGGGGATAACTGGGGGGGCAGTTGTGGGTCTGGGGGGTCACTCGGGGGGGGGCAGTTATGGGTCTGGGGGTGACCTGGGGAGCAGCTGTGGTCTGGGGGGCTCACTTGAGAGGCAGTTGTGCATCTGAGGGATCTCCTTTGGGTAACTGGGAGGCAGTTGTGGGTCTGGAGGGTCACTTTGGAGTCACCTGGGGGGCAGTTATGGGTCTGGGGAGTCACCTGGGGGGCAGTTGTGGGTCTGGGGCATCAATTCTGCACTTCACTGGCAGTGTGTCTCAGACACTGGAACAGCCGCATTGCTGTGGGTGCACTGCAGTAGGTGCTGTGCTTGTTGCAGTGGTTGGAATAGCTGCAGTGTTTATGGCTCTCCTTGTCGTGTAGTAGCCACTGTCCCAGTCACTGGGGTTGCAGTGGCCGCAGTGCTTGTGGCTCGCACTGGAGAAGCCTCAGTGCTTGTTGCAGTGGTTGGAATACCTGCAGTGCATGTCACTGGAGTTGTGGCAGCCACAGCCCCTGTCCATGGCATTGGAGTAGCCCATGTGCCTGTCGCCAGGGTTGCAGTAGACACAGTTCTTAGGGCTTGGGTTGGAGAAGCCTCACTGCTTGTCCATGGGGATGGAGCAGCAGCAGTGTGTGTCACTGGCAGTGGAGAGGCCGCAGTGTTTGTGGCTGGCACTGGAGTAGCTGCAGTGTTTGTGGCTGGGGTTGACGTAGCCACTGTGTACATTGCAGGCCCTGGAGCAGCGCCATTACTGCTTCCTAGAGATGGAGTAGCTGCAGAGCTGAAAACTGTTGGTGGAGCAGCTGCAGTGGTCGTGGGTGGGTCTGATCAACTGCAGGGCATGTTGATGGGGTATAGTAGCCACAGTGCCTGTCCTTGGCATTCAAGTGGCTGATGTGTCTGTCACTGTACTTGGAGTATCGGCAGTGCTTGTGGCTTGGGTTGGAGAAGCCTCACTGCTTGTCACTGAGGTTGGAGGAGCCGCACTGCTTGTCACTGAGGATGGAGGAGCCGCACTGCTTTTTGCCGTGGTTGGAATAGCAGCAGTGCATGTCACTGGAGTTGTGGTATCTGTAGTTACAGTCATTGGCATTGAAGCAGCCTCCGTGCCTGTTGCCATGGTTGGTGTCGCCGCAGTGGTTGCGGCTGTTGTTGGAGTAGCTGTGGTGCCTGTGGCTGGTGGTGGAGTAACCACATTGTCTGTTGCTTTGCTATCAGGTCCTGTCTCTCTTCACTGCAGAGAACGAGAGACTGATTCAGCCTTGCTCAGGGTAAGTGCTAATCAGAAACCACTATACCATCCCTGTGTTACCAGCGTTATCCTCAGACCTCAGCACTGCCCCAGCTACAAGGAGGAGTATGAACTCTCATACTCTCTATTGCCCTCCAAAGACCCCAGAAACCAATCCTCACAACCCCTCCCAATAACTGCAAAAGTCCCCAAAACACCCAATCCCCCAATAAACACCCAACCTCACAAAACTCCCAAAACCCCCGAAACCACCAACTCTCCACAAAACCCACAACAGTCCCCAAAAAAACCAACCCCCAAAACCTCAAAGTCTCCAAAAAACCCCCACAGCCCCAAAACATCCATCTTAACCCCAAAACATCCATCCTAACCTCCCAAAAAGCCCAAACCCCACAACCACCACACTCCCCCCAAAAGGCACCCTTGCTTTCCCGGCTGCTGGCTCAGGCTGTGCAGGAGGAGGGCAGCTGTCTCCTGGGGCAGGGGATGTTTGCAGCCAAGGGTGGTTGAACACATCCTCCAGGGATGCTCTGTTGCAGGCGTACATGCACAAGCACCACCTGATGAGGTGCTGGCATTCTGGGGAGAATCCGGGAACCACCGCTCAGTTGCAGGAGGCTCCTGCCCACCGTGTGCCACCGTCTGCAGCACCCAGGGCTGGGTGTGCTCAGCGCCGCACCCAAACCTCGTGCTCCATGATCCGTTTGGAGGAGAGCAGGATAGCAGGACATGTGCCACCTCCTCCAGCTGACCAAGGGAGATCAGCTGCCACCCCCTAAATCCTTTCCTGCCCCTGCTGCCGTGAAGCCCGGTACCTACCGACAGAGACCTGGCGCTGGAAGGAGAGCTGCCTGCTGATGATGTCCTTGCAGCGCCGGAAGGGGAGGACCCCGCACACCATCTCATACAGCAGCACGCCCAGGGACCAGATCGCTGCCGGACGGCCGAGGTAGCAGCGGTAGCGGAACCACTCCGGCGGGTAGTGCAAAGGTGTTCCTACCACAGGATACAGGTGCAGCTCATCAGGCGGATGCCGCCTGCTCCCGGATCCTCGCCCGTGCATCCGCAGGGATGCAGGGGCTGCACCGGTGGCCCCATGGATGTGGGGACACACACTCGGTGTGACCTGCCACCTCGTCACCAGCATGTGACTCTTGTTCACAAACTGCCCGCTACTGGAAGCACCCTCGGCTGTGGGCTCACCGCTAAATTGGGTGTAGACCGTGTCCCTGAGGAGGGTGCTGCAACCGAAGTCAATAAGCTTGACCTCTCTGGTGGCCAGGTTGAGGATGATGTTCTTGGGCTTGATATCCCTGTGCAGGACACCGCGGCTGTGGCAGTGCTGCACAGCCACCAGCACCTGGAAGAAAATGCCCCGCGCCAGATCCTCGGGCAGGAACCTTCTCTTGCTGATGAAGTCACATTGGTCCTGAGATGGCTGCGGACGCTCCATAACCAGCACGAAGGAGTGAGGCAGTTCGAACCAGTCGAGGAGCTGGATGATGGCACTGCAGCCGGAGCGCACCTTCTTTAGCATGGCTATCTCCATGGGAATGCGAGTGCCGCTGGGCTGCAGGGGGACCATGACACCATCAGCTGGCCCAGGGGTCCTGTGCCTCCCTGCGTGGGATGCTCTGATGCCCCCCTGCCCGACCCCACTGTTCCCAGGTGTGCCCCCCCCTGCTGCGGGGATGCTCTGGTGCACCCCTACCCGGCCCCAAGGGTAGCAGGCACCCTCTGCCTGGGACGCTCCATGTCCCCTGGTGACTCCACACCCGCTCCCCTCGCGCTGTCCCGGTTTCCCTCCTCACGGCCCCACCGGCTCACCCCCACCCGCCCTGCCCCGCGCTGCCGCAGTGGCCCCGCGCACTCACCCGCTCGCCCCACGAGGAGATGCGCTCCCGAGCCACTCGTTTCATCGCCACCTGCGAGCCAAGCGCAGCGCTGGGCTGAGCTGAGCCCTCGGCCCGCCCCGGCCCGGCCGCGCCCCTTACCGGGGTGTTGTCAGCCAGGCGGACCCCTGCATACACCGACCCGAAGCCGCCTTTCCCGAGCAGCGCTCCTGCACGGTAACGCTGCTCCATGGTGTCCTCGTCCTTCCCCACGCGGTTGCTACCGCTGCGCGCGGGGTCCCGGCCGGCCCCCGCCGGCCGCTCCGGACCGATGGGAGCCGCGTCATTGCCGGCGTTTCCCGGCCGAGGCTCCGCGGCGTGCCGCTCCCCGCCGGTGCCGGAGCGCAGATAGGCCGCCGGGTCAATTCGGGTGAGGAGCACCACGGGCACCTTGGCCGAGCGCGCTCCCGGTGCCGGCACCCCCGCATCCGCGCCGCGGCCCGGGGGCTCGGGGGTCGCGGGTGCCGAGCGGCTGCGGGGCTGGGAAGGAGCGGCCGCGGCACCGCTGCTCCGCGCTGCCCCGGGCACCCGCGTTTGGCGGCGGCCGCCGGAGGGCCCGGGGCGGAGCGGGGCCTGGGGGCGGGCCGGGGAGCGCCAGGGGGCGGTGCTGCCTCGCCAGACCCAGCGGGGGCGGCTCGCCCAGCGCCGCCACTGCCGGTACCGGGAGAGCCGAGCGGCGCCGCGGGCACCGCCGGGGGGCACCATGGCGGGGAGCGGCGGAGGGAGGGCTCCGAGGTTCGCAGCTGCCGCCGTTGCTGCCGCAAAAGCCGCTGCTAAAGCCGCTCAAGAGCCGCTGCAGCCGCTGTTGGTGCCGCTGCTGCTAAAGTCGCTGCTAAAGTCGCTGCTAAAGTCGCTGCTAAAGTCGCTGCTAAAGTCGCTGCTAAAGCCGCTGCCGCTGCTAAAGCCGCTCAAGAGCCGCTGCTGCCGCTGCCGCCGCAGCCTCGCTCTCAACGGCTCTGTCCACGCGCGCCCCGGGCGCCCGCTGCCACCGGGCGCAGCAGCCGGCGCGGGGGGTTCGTGGCCGCGGGAGCCATGGAACGGCGGAGCGGGCCCTGCCCTGCCCCGCGAGCGGGCTCGTGCGCCCCCCGCCCGGCTGCAGCCTTTGTGAACTGAACCTGAGCCTTTGGACCCTTCGGTTCCGAGTGGGAACTGTGATTTATTTCATTTCATTCATTTGATTTCATTTCAGATTAGGGAAATATTCCTCACGTTGAGGGTAGTGAGGCACTGGCACACTGTTGCCCCGAGAAGCTGTGACTGCCTCATCCCTGGCAGCGTTCAAGGCCAGGTTGGAGCACCCTGCTCTAGTGGAAGGTGTCCCTGCCCGTGGCAGGAGCTGGAGGAGCTTTAGGGTCCCTCCTGATCCAAACCATTCTATGCCTTTATGACTGTGACTCTGCAACAAGCAGTGGGGAAGGCAGGCTGGGGTCCAAGCTGGCTTGGATGAGGTTGTGTTTGCTGCTGTGGGATAGGAGGGAGTGGCTGGGGGAGGTGAGGAATCTGGAAGGAATATGAAGTTCTCTGAGTCTTGAATGCTCAGTTTGAGTCTGAGGGAGGCCTGGTTTTGTGCCTTAGCTGGAATGGAATCAGCTGCTGGTGAAGATGGAAGCCCTGAAGGAGAGTGGTATCTGGAAGCCATGCTCAGATGAGCTTGCTCTGATAGCAAAAGTGTTTTTCCACTGCAGATGGAGTAAGCAGTCGATGGCTGCCTTGTCTTGTCCAAGGAGTTCTCTTGTCTAAGAGATGTCTACTTGTAAAGAGGAGCCAGCTCCTACTCTTTTCCAATGGGTGGGTCCCATTCCTAGGCCTTTGCTATCTCCTGCAAGCAGTCTTTCTCTTTGTTACTCATTGGAGAAGTCTTGGGGCCCATTTGGAGCAAAGCCTGGTGCGTGTAAGCATTGTCAGACACGCGGTGTTTAGCTTGAATTCCTGCCCAGGGAAAACAGCAACTGAGAGCGCTTTGCAGCAAGGGGCTGTTCTGGGGATGTGGGGAACTGTTGAATTCTTTGTGCCAGCTGTAGGCTTTCCTGAAGGAAAAGGAAAGGCCGGTCAGCCCTGCCTCGTATAACCCAGGGGATGCGTGTGGATGGGGAGTGTGAGTGGGACATGAGTCCCGGTGGGAAGGGGTTCACACGCTTTGTGAAGTAGAAGAGACAGCTTTCAACACTAGAAAGTCAGGAGGAGCAGGTGCCAACGCAGTAAATTCCATGTAGAACAGGCTTTGGAGCTGGTTCCCTAGGTAGTGGTTTCTCTCTTCCGGCTGCTTTTGCTAGATCTGTACAACTGTTCTTAGGGTGTTGCAGCATATTTCCCACCTTCACTACTGTGAAATCTTTTAGAGGGCCATGTGGTCATGGGGAGACACTTGCTTCCTCAGGCTGGAGTTGCTCTTTGTGGAGGAATTTCTCCACCGTGCGTGTAAAAGTAACCGGAGGAGCTGCGTGTCGCTGTTGGGCTCCTACTGAACTGCAGGCTTGTGTCGTGTGCCTGCACAAGGGCCTCTTGCAACACCTTGGAGGAGAACATGTGCCAAGCCCTTCCCCTGCAGTGAGGAGTTATGTTCTAGAGAAGCATGCATTGTGAGCCTGTGGAGCCCTGGGGAATGGGATGCTGCCTTTCAAGTGTAGAGATGGGGAGACCTGCAGTGCACCAAGGCTGTGTCTTGGGATGCCTGTGGTCCAGCTGTGTTGTGAACCCAGCCTGGTGCTGGAGAAGCTGCAGTGCTGGATGCTGTCCCTGTGTGTAGTACTGGCCTGCAAAGGGGAGGCAGGAGAAAGAAGGTGAAATTGTTCTGAGTGTAAAGGGGAAGGAAGGTGAAAGTGGTGACTCTAATGGTGAGAAATGTCCAGAGATCCCTGGTCGTAGGTAGGGATTTGTTCTGTGTCTGCTGGTAGAGCAGAGATGTGAATTGAAAGAGCAGCTGGAAAACAAGCTTGTTGATGCTACTAGAAATAGCTCAAGGCATTTAGGAAACGTTAGTGTTGCTGTTCCCTTCCCTGTGAGTATTGTAACCTGTTTTCTCTTTTTCCTTCTCGATAGAATTGCTGAGGCTCTCTGAAATGTCTTTCCACTTGTGGAATTTCATCCCCTATGCCACACCTGGAGCGCGAGCACTTCTTGGCTGCTGATGGATCTCTTCTCGTCTAAAAAGGCAGGCAGCCTGTCAAGACGAATAAACGATAGCCACTGAAAAGCAGCAGGAAGAAGCACCTGAGGAGGGTTCAGCCCCCGAAACAGAACAACGTGTTCCTCAAGGACTGCTTCCCTTGCTGGAAGAGGAATGCAGAGAGAATGAAACCTCAACCTCCCTGCTGTCAGCAGGGTCGCAGCTGCCCTGGCTTCTCTCTCAGGCTGATGAGAGGCTGGGTCTCTCACAAGACCTTCCCTGCCTGCCAGGAACAGCTCAGGCCAGCACTCTTGAGGGGAACAGTAACAAACTAGAATGGGATCTCAGGGGAGAGCAGGGACGCATCTGAACGTGGGACACGTGTGGAGGGCCCGCTGCAGAGCACAAGGCTGTCTGTTGCATGAGGCCAGCGTTCAGAGTCACTGGGCATGTCTGCAGGCCCTGACGGATGTGCTGAGCAGAGCTGCGTGCCAAGTGAAACTCCTTGCGCTCTGAAGCTACCTGAAGAGAGCAAAGTGCCATTCAGCAATGGGGTACTGAAAGAGGATGGTCCAGACCTGCGTGATGAGTGTAGCAAGGCAGCAAGGGATGGGTGAAGATTGCCCACAAGGTAAGGGATTTGAAAATCCTCTACAAAACTGTGGTGAAGAAGCATTTTATGTGCTGTGACCCTTTTGCTTCAGAACATGTGCAGATAAATCTTCCTCATGTTCAACTTCTCCCCTAGGTGACTCTTTAGCCCTCAGGTGCAGGTGGGTCTGCATTTGTTCTCTGAATTCCCATCTCCAGGATTCAATGTTAGCTGGGTGATCTTGAGGGTGTACTGCAAAGGGGTGAGCAGGCTGGTCCCTATTCAGCACAAAGGTTCTTGTCCAAAGCTGAGCATGGTCTCGAGTAGCCCAGTGAAATGGACTGTGGATGTAGGCCAGGCTGTAGAAGGCCTTGCTGGTTTGAGACAGACCTGCTCATCCCAATGGTTTGTGCTTCAGTTGGGCAGCCTGTAGTGAGCCCTGGGCCCACCTCTGTGTTTGTGAGCTGCTGCTGGAAGGAAGGCCTGAGGCAGGTTTGCAAGGTGCTGCTGGATGAAGTGGGGCAGTGCTCTGATGAACTGGGATCAAATGGGTCAGTTCAGACCTTGCACCTCTCTTTTTGCTTGGAAGGGCAGGTGCATGCCAGAAAACCCCAACAGGGAGCAGGGCTCATGCGGTTCCCCCATCTCTGTGTGATGCTGTTGCCTTCTAGATCCTGGATAATGTGTGTGTGGCAGAAGGCAAAGCTGTCTGAGCAGATGTTAACCTGTGTGACCTTGGGATGGATGTTAAAATCCTTTCTAGGACACTGTGGTGCCAATAGCCCTTAGTGACAGGGCCGGTAGCCCTTGTAACGCCTACAGAGTAGTTGGAATGCTGGTTGTTATGAGACATGGGGATTGAGTTTGCCAACAGTTAAGGATTAAACCCACAAACCATTTGTGCCATGTTGCTCTAGTGAGAGCAGCCATAGGAAGAAATTGGTTTTGCCTTGTTGTGAATGCTGGTGTGACAAAAAGGTACGAGTGTGCTGTGGAGCCTGGTGGCAGGAAAGAGTGACAGCTCTGCAGTGAGACAGCTGAAGGGAGATGGGACAGAGCAGGAAGCTTTGATGTTTCTCAGTCTTGGTGGGCAGGTTGGGCAGTGGGAGCTGGGAATTTACTTCTCTGCTTTGGAGAAGGCACCGAGAGTCTCGTCAGGACTTGTGTGAGCTGCTGCTGAGCCCCTGCACAGGCAGAGATGGCCCTGGGCAGAGCCCTGCTGCCGGGAGGCGTGTGCAGGGCAGAGCTGAGCACACAGCCCATGGGATGGGCTCTGGGAGCAGTGAGAGGGAGCAGAGGTGGGCCCAGAGCAGCAGTTCCTGGCAGGGAGAGCTCCAGGCAGCAGAGACATGGGCAGGGAGTTAGGGGGAAAGTGCAGCCCAGCCTGGGGAGGGTGCGTTCAGGCAGCTCTCTTGGTGTCAGGCACTGGAGGTGGCTGCTGGCCACGCTCTGCTGCTCACAGTCCTTTGCTTCTCCCTATGGGAGCTCCGTGATGTGCCCTTTGAAACTCCGTTCACCTGCTCTCAGCACTGGACAGGTATTTGTGGGGGATTTAGGTTCAATTTGTGTGTAAAGGCAGATTAAAGGCAGTGCAAGTGTAAGCAGAAGGCAAATGGGAAAGGACTGATGGACACTGCAGCTCTCCTGGCTCTGCACTGAGCTGGGAAGAGCTGAGAACTTCCAGTTATTTCAGTTCTCTTCCGAGCAGTGGCTGCCCCAGGCACACCTCGGCTGGCTCCAGCTCAGAGCTGCTCTCCTGGGAGCCCCCACCTCCTCCCAGGCCACCCCGGGGTGGCTGTGGGGTCTCTCTGCCCCCCTGCAGGATGGAGGATGTGGGCAGGGGGAGGGAAGGGCAGCACAAGGGACGTGACCACACCGGGGACTGTCACAGACCGGGGCACAATGGGCCCTGCTGTGACCCCGCTGCCAAGGGCAGGAGGCGCAGGGCGCCCAGTGCAGGCTGGAGCTGGAGCTGGGATAGTCCCTGTGCCAGGAGCTCTCGGGAACCTTCTCTGCAGCTCTCTTTGCAGGCAGCTGGGATGTGCTGGGCTTCCTCCATCTGCCATGGCCCTCAGTGGGGAACGGGGGCACTTGCTGGATCTGCTGCTGCACACCTGAAGGGAAATGGACTTGGAGCTGTGAGTCATTGTGCTTCCCAGGGGAATGGTTCAGGGAAGTCATCCTTGTGGGGATAACTGAAAGGGCCTTATTAATGACCAGTGGTAGTCAGCGACTGAATTAAAATCAAGTGGGAATCCAATGGTGATTTAGCAATAATTGAATTTTAATCCAACAGTGGTTTCAGAATGATTTGAAGGTGATGTAAATGATAATTTAGATGGTGACTTAAGACAATGAGTTTGCCTTCCAGTGTCTGTTTGATGCCTACAAGAAAGCTGGAGGGGATTCTTTACAAGGGTATGCAGTGATCAGCCAAGTGGGAATGGCTTTAAGTTGACAAAGGGGGCCGAATACGATGGGACCTTAGGGGGAAGTTCTTCCCTGTGAGCAGTCAGAGGTTGCTCAGATTGATATCCCTCCGGCAGCACGCCTTTCCTGGTTCAAGGCATGCAGAGAGGCAGCTCTGCCTGGATTGACCACTGATTGAATGTTGATTTGATGAGAAGGAGAGAAATTGTATTGAATAAGGGTGAGGACTGGGAAAGTGCTCCCTGCTCATGGTAAGATTGGAGTAAAAAAATGCAATAAACCCCTGGTTTGCCAGATTTTGTGGGGATTTGGGCTGTGGTGACCCCTAAAGCACCCCCAGAGCATCCTCAGGACCCACAGAGTATCCCCAGGATGCTCCTAGAGAATCCCAGAGAATGCCTGCAGCACCTCCAGAGCACCCCATGGAACCTACCAGTGCTCATGTATCACAATGAGCATGGGGACCTCAGGGGTGGCTGATTCTGGACCTCCCCCTGTTCAGGTGTGCAAGGCCACGGAACCCCACGGAACCCTTCACCAGAGGCACCGGGAGACGACAGCTGCCCCACAGAACACAAGCTGCCGGTGGAGGAGGCAAGAGCAGCTCCTCTGGTGGTTCCCATCTTGGTGTCTCGGTGCCGATGATGCCTGTGGACACAGGAGCATGGAACGAGGTGGGTGACGATGGCGATCTTGGGGTGCCATAGGAATTGCCAAGAACACCTGAAGTGGCATCCCCAGAGTGGCTGCTTTGGACTCAGGTGTGCGAGTTGTGCTGGCTGAGGCGGCAGCCGAGCGCTGCGGCTGCCTTAAATCCTGGGATCTGCCTCATTTCTCGTGGGGAGAACAAGGGCCTGTGGGGATGGGACAAGGGGGAACGGCTTTAACCTGACAGTGAGGGGAGATTGAGAGGAGAGCTCTTAGATGCTCTTCTTGTGAGTGTGGTGGGACACTGGCAGAGGGTGCCCAGAGAAGCTGTGGCTGCCCCATGGCTGGCCATGTTCAAGGCCAGGTTGGATGGGGCTTGGAGCAGGCTGCTCCAGTGGAAGGTGTCCCTGCCTGTTTCAGGGGTTGGAGCTGGAGGAGCTTTAAGGTCCCTCCCAACCCAAACCATTCCGTGCTTCTGTGACATCCTCAAGTTTGCAGTGCTGCCGGGCGGCAGCCCATGATGCTGGCACGCACTGCCGTGGGCTCGCTGGCAGGTGAGTGCTGGGCCTGGCTCTTGCCCTGGGTTTTTGGCCACTGCAGTGGGTGCTGCATGCGAGGAGGGATGCGTGAAGAGGCTCTGTGTTGGCTGAGGTGGCATGGTCCTGCTGGGACCTGGGTTTCCCAGCCAGGAACCCTGTGGGCAGGGACTGGGGCTTTGTCACTGCTGTGATTGCAAAGCAGGGAATCCCCTGTCCAAGGAGGTTGTGTTGTTCTCTGCTCCCTTGGCGCCTGTGCCTAGGACACCCCTTAGCTGCAGCCCATCAGTGCTGCTCTGCCTCCCTTTGGCTGCATGGCCTCGGTCCAGTTTCCTATATTGCAGACTAGGAAATGCTCTGTGTTCTCTGGGAAAGCCTGAGAGTCCCCTTCCAATCCTCACTTTGAGGGCATCCTCTCCTCAACATGATTCCTGAATCATGGAATCGCTGACTGGGTTGGGCTGGAAGGGTCCTTAAAGCTCACGCAGAGGATGGAACTGGAGGAGCTTTAAGGCCCCTTCCAGCCCAACCCAGTGTGGGATTCCATGATTCTCTGCTGTGCCAATGTCGGTCACTCTCCCCTTCCCGTAGGTGGCTGTGACGCCCTGTTCCATTGTCCAGCTTGAGCTGTGGCCCCTCGCATGCTCCACCTCTGGACCAAAGGCACTGAGGAAGAGCAGCCCCTGAGGGACCTCCCTGAGCTGACTGGGCAGAGGCTGGTGCCCCTATGCACCTCCCAGAGCACCCCTGGGTGCCCAGTGGCCATGGGCACGATGCTGCCGCCATCACAAAGCCGTGGTGGTTGCTGTGGAGATGCCCATTGTGACGAGGCCCTCACGGTGAACGTTTGGTATTTAAGGAGCAGAGCCCTGCAGGAACCAGTGCAGAGGAGACCCCTCTGTCGGGAGGCTGCATCTGCCCTGGCTGCCCTGCGCATCCAGGTACGTGTTCTTTGACTTTGCAATCCTGGTTTAGTGTTGGCTCCAAACACACTGTGGGTGCGTGCTGCAAAGGGAGGAGAAGCTGTCAGGAGCTGTGCTGGTGCCATCCCAGCTGTGGGAGCAGGGGATGGGTGAGGAGGAGGCACTGGGCCTGTTCGTGTGCTTGGAGCTCCCCTCTGCCTGCAGAGGTGCATCTTCTGCCATGGGCCAACAGGGGCATGGAAGAGTCAGGGTACCCTGGGACAAATGTAACCCCTGGTTTTGGGACATTGGGTATTCCCCAAATCCCTGCACCACCCTGGGGAGCTGTGGGGATCCCCCCAATGCCCAAATCCCCTCTGAACCCCCAAACTCTTCCCCTTAACACATCTCCGCCCTGGGTGAACATTGCTCGCCCCAGAGCGACTCAGGGTGCCCTGGGACCCAGGTGCCCCCCATTTTCGGCACATGGGAGATCCCCTAATATAATGTGTCTCCTACAGGGAGCTTTTGGGAATCCCCTCCCAAACCTCCGAATGTTCCTTGAACCCCCAAATCCCTCCAACCCCCAAATTCCTCCCGTTTATAGCAACGGGGCTGCCTAGGGCATCCAATGCGATTCAGCTGCCCTGGGATTGATGGAACCCCCATTTTCGGGAGAATCTCTGAAATAACAGAGCCATCCCGAGGAGTTTTGGGGACCAGCCTGAATCCCCAGAATCCTCCCGGGATCCCCAAAATCTCCCCAAACCCAAAGCCCACAGCTCCAAAGCCACCCTGGCTCAGCAGAGTGGCACAGACACACTAAAACAGGAGTGTCCCGAAAAGTGGGGTCCCCCAGCACCAACCCTAGGGGATCCTCAGTGGTGCTCTGGGACCCTGAATCCACTGTGGGTACCCCAACATTGCTTTGGATTCAGTAGTGAATTCAGGGGGCCAGAGAGGGTGGATCCCCAAAAAGGGGCACCCCAATAAAGGGGCACCCCAAAACCACACTGCCCCCAGATGGCCCTGGGGGCACCCAAAGTAATCGTGGTGCCCCCAAAATCCTGGGGTAACCCCAAATCTCCTTGAAGCGCCACAAGAGCAGGCAGGACCCCAAATGGGATTCCTGGGGCAGCCCAAGAGTGACCTGCACCCTGCCATTACCCCAGGCCCTCCCAAATGAACCCGGGAATGCAAAATCCTGGAGGGGCCCCACCAAACACCCCCACCCCCAATGGGGATGCCCCAAGAAAGCTGCTTCCTCCCCCAAGCCACCAGCCCCAAATTGCTTCTTGTTGCCCCCAAACCACACCCCATGGGCATTGCAACCCCGGCCCCTTGTATCAGGAAGCTGTGGGGCAGCCCCAGAGTAGGGGGGTGCCTAATTTGGGGTGTCCCCCAAAAGACCACCAGCAAGGAGGTCTGGTGGGGGATGAGCAGGAGCACCTGCAGCCGGGACAGGGATATTGAAACCCCAGCAGTATGTGGGGCCATAGTGGCCTCTATTGGTGTGTATGGTGCAAACTGGTCTGTACTGCTCCATACTGGCACGTGTAAATATGCAGATGACACCAAGTGGGGTGGGAGCGTTGATCTGCTGGAGGGGAGAAGCTCTGCAGAGGGATGTGGACAGGCTGGATCTGTGGACTGTGGCCAATGGGATGTGGTTGAGGAAGGCAAAGTGCCGGGTCCTGCACTTGGGCCACAACAACCCCTGCAATGCTCCAGGCTTGGGGAAGAGCGGCTGGAAACTGCTCCTGGGAAATGAGCTGGGGGTGCTGAGTGATGGAGCTGAGCATGAGCAGCTTGTGCCCAGGCAGCCGGGAAGCCCCCAGCGTCCTGGCCTGGCTCAGCACCAGTGCGGCAGCAGGGCCAGGGCAGGGATTGTGCCCCTGCAGTGGGCACGGGTGAGGCTGCACCTCGAGTCCTGTGTTCAGCTCTGGGCCCCTCACTACAGAGAGACATTGAGGTGCTGGAGCAGGGCCAGAGAAGGGCACTGGAGCTGTTGCAGGGCCTGGAGCACAGTGTGATGGGGAAGGGCTGAGGGAGCTGGAGGGTTCAGATGGAGAAGAGAAGGCTCAGGGGGACCTGATTGCTGCCTACAACTGCCTGAGAGGAGGGTGGAGGCAGGAGGGAGCTGGGCTCTGCTCCCAAGGAACAAAGGATGGAACAAGAGGAAACGGCCTCAAGCTGCACCAGGGCAGGTTTAGGTGGAGCTGAGGAACAATTCCTGCCCCAAAGGGTGCTCAGGCATTGGAACTGTCCAGGGCAGTGCTGCAGTCACCGTCCCTGCAGTGCTCACACACCGTGGAGACGAGGCCTCAGTGCCATGGGTCAGTGGTGGCCTTGGCAGTGCTGGGGTAAGGGTTGGACCGGATGAGCTGAAAGGGCTTTTCCAGCCTGGTTGATTCTATGATTCTGTGATCCTTTCTGCTGAGGCACCGAGGAACCAGGTATTTGCTGTTGGTGCTCCCTCGGTGAAGGGAGGTGCTTCTAAAGCTGGTGAGGGTTTGAAAGGCCGTTGTAACGCTGATGGCTCTGCATTTACAGGCATCTGCAGTAGTTTGGGAACTGGAGTCTGTTCTTGAGGTAACTTGACTTCCTCTGCAACCCCTGGTAGGTAGGCATGCCATTTTCTGCCAGTGGTTTTGTGCAGCTCCATCCTGAGGAGCACTTCCCTTTGGGGTGCTGTCAAGTCAATTGAATGGATGGTTTGTACTGGTTGTTCTTGATCAATGTTCTCAGTTTGTTTCACTGCTGGGACTAAAGGCAAGAGTTCCTTTTCCCACTCCGAATATCTCGGTTCAGTGTCTTTTAAAGAGGTGACTTGAACATTCAAGTTCCTTTTGGTCCATCAGGGCCAGTTTCAAGAAGTCCCAGGAAGAGCCATGCTCAGCAAAACCCCATTCCATTATGACAGGGTGGTGGGGGTGTACGGACCCCTGTGACTGGTATGGTTTTAATTCCTGTATTAGTTTTCTCCTGCTTCCTTATGCTCTGGATTCCATTTCCATAGTTTTTGCTTTCGTAACAGTGGGCGAGCAATGATGGAGAATCCAGGTCCATGTTTCCTGCAGTATCCTGGAGGAGCCATAAGCTGTTGTAATTCCTTCCTAGCCTGGGGCATCTGCCCTTGTTCTGGTTGCGTGAAGGTGTCTGCAGGAATCACTGCACTGCTGCTATGCACCAGGTACCCCCTGATTTGACTGGTTTCTGCATGGTTTCTGACATTGCTCAGGTGGAACTTCAACCTCTGCACCATGGAGTGCTTCCCACCCTGCTGTTGCTGCAGTTCTTTGGGGCAATCTCCTCTCATTAAGACATCATCTGTATATTGGTATATTTTCACCTGCTGAGGAAGTGAGGCCTCCTGTGTGTTTGTGGTGTTCATGGGAGAGAGCTGAGTCCCCTTCCAGCCCCAGGGCTACAATCCCAGAAGGAGATGCCTCACCTGACCAGGCTGAATCCCTTCCTTCAGCAGGGCTAAAGGAGATCCCAGCCTGTCCTGGCCTGGCTGTCCTGTCTGATGGTGGGACGAGATGCAGGCTGCTCAGAGAAGTGGCTGTGTCAGCATCCCTGGAGGTATTTAAAAGACATGTTCTAAGGGACGTGCTTAACATGTTGACTTGCCAGTGTTTGGTTAATCGTGGATTCAACGTTCTTAAGGGTCTTTTCCAACCTAAATGGTTCCATGATTCTGCAAAATCTTGTTGTTCAGACCAAACTCTGTTTCCCGTCGCAGAACTGACCCTGCAGGAAGGCAGTGTGTCTGCCAGCTGAGGGGGGGAACTTCAGTGCTTGCTTCAGGCTGTTTCCCACGGTGTCTCCTGGAGCCCCAGGGTGCCCTGGAGGGAGCCCAGGGTGCAGAGGCAGAGTGACCTTGTGCTGGGCCTCTGCTGCTGAGCTGGGCCGGGCTCCTGGGACACAGATAGATGGTGGCAAGGGGGCAGCGCTGCAGAGAGACAGCTCTGCCCAGGAGCAGGAGTCTCAGAGAGCTTAAAGGCCCTTGGCAGTGGAGGATGCTGAGAGCTGCCTGCGGGAGAAAGCTTCCCAGCCCTGTGCATGGTAAGGCTGTGGGTGCAGGGCAATGCATCCGCAGTTGCTGGAGGGATCTCCTGAAGCTGCTGCCTCAGACAGTGCATGGGATGTGTCAGGAGGACTCTCTTGGTTTGTGTGTGTAGACAAGTAGGAGGATGTGCTGCAGAGCAGGGCTTCCCTCTGCACCATGCGAGGGACAGGACAAGGCAGGTCCCTTGTCCCGGGCTGGCTGCAGGGTGTGAATGTGGGTGTGCAGCCAAGGGTGCCCAGCGCTGTCCTTGTGAGCAGGGTCCCTGCAGCCCAGGGGCTGTGTGCTGGGGCAGGGACTCTGCTGTCTGCCAGGGTCAGCACTCAGCCTGCCCGGGAGCTCATCACAGCCCTGGGGGAGAAGCTGGGAGGGAAGGGTTGACCCCAGCAGGGCAGCCAAAGGACCCTGCTGCTGTAAAGAGGGTGCTGTGTGGGTCAGAGCTGCTCAGAGCTCCAGATCAGCCCAGGACTTTTTCAAGAGGACTTTCAAAGGGAAGCTCAAGGCAGGGGTTGCTGTAAAGACAAAGAGCTTTTGTGAGCCTGTGTTCTCAGTTTCCTCTTTGTGATGAGTTTGGGGGTAGAAATTTAAAGGAGCTCTCATGCTTGAAGAAGTCTCTGAGACTCCTGAGGTGGAACTTCGAGTGACCAGCAGTCTGATACGAGCACCCTGAAGTGCCTTCAGCCACTCCTCTGCCTATGGACAGCCCCAGCATCATCCATGAGGCTTGCTCTGACCTGCCCTTATCCACTTGCAAACAGGAACACGTGCCCAGGCAGTTCCCTTAAAACAGGCAGGATTTTGGAGGACCAGAGTGAGTGCAGAGAGGTTCACATGAGCTCTGTGAGCACTTCCAATGGAAAGACATGGGACAGGGAAACACCTCCTGGCAGGAAAATCTGCAGGTAGCAGGGATGTGATCTGGGAATGGGCGAAAACGAAACCGAGAAGTGCTGTGGCAGGGAGATTCCAGAACTATGTGCCTGAGCCCTTGTGTGCAGAGCCCTTCGCCTTAGCAAGCCCCCTTGGCTCCTTTCCCACCCAGCCCAGCTCTGCCCTCAGGGCTGGGGGTCCAAGGCATTACCCCCCTCCCTTGCAGGCAGAGCTCCCGCAGAGCTGTGGTGCCTCTCTTCAGCCATGAACCCAGTGCCCTCTGCAGAGCCCCAGGGCTGGGAGCAGCTGCCGGGCAGTGCTGGTGCTGGGAGGTGGGGGCACGGCTGGGGCAGGGGAACGCTGTCCTGAGAGCCGCTGCTCTGCCCGCGTCTCTCTCAGCCGGGCCCATGGGAGATGCTGGGAGCTGTCCAACCCCTGGAACTGGCCAATGCCTTTGCCATTCCCCTTCCTTAGCACTGGGAGTGCAGATGCTGACACCCTTCTGCATTAGCAGGGGCTCCATAGGACAAAGCTGAGCACCAGGACTGGTCCCTGCCCCTACCAGCTCTGCAGAGTACGAGTGATGGATCAAGAGCCCATGTGCAGATGCTCTGCTCTTCACTGCACACAGGGCCAGCATCAAAGAGGGCCCCAGGCATGGAGCTGAAGGAACGTCTCCTAGAAAAGTGTGTCTGTGTCTGGGAGGTGGAGGGTCTGTGCGAAAAAGTTTCAGTTTTGAGCAGTGTTCCCTAACTTGTCACAGTGTTTTTTTTCCCTAAGTTAGGACAGCAGATGTCCAGCAGCAGCTCCATCACCCACTGCCTCCTGCTGCCATTCGCAGACACACGGGAGCTGCAGCTCTGGCACTTCTGACTCTTCCTGGGCATCTCCCTGGCTGTGCTCCTGGGCAACGGCCTCATCATCACCAGCACAGCCTGCGACCAGCACCTCCACACCCCCAGATACTTCTTCCTCCTTAACCTCTCCCTGCTGGACCTGGGCTGCACTGTCCCCAACTCCATGACCAGTTCCCTCTGGGACACCAGGGACATGTCCTGCACAGGTTGTGCTGCACAGCTCTTTTCTTTCTCTTTTTCATCTTAGCTGAGTTTTATGTTCTTACCGTTGTGTCCTATGACCGCTCTGTGACCATCTGCAAGCCCCTGCACTATGGGACCCTCCTGGGCAGCAGAGCTTGTGTCCACATGGCAGCAGCTGCCTGGGGCATTGGGTTTCTCCATGCATTTCTTCTGTGAAATCCCCCACATCCTCAAGCACTGCTGCTCACATTATAAGAGGGAAGTTGGAATTACTGGTTTTTCTGCTTTGTTATTTTTTGGGTTCTTGTTTTCATTGTGAGGTCCGATGTGCAGATCTTCCTTGCTGTGCTGAGAATCCTCCCTGAGCAGGGATGCCACAAAGCCTTTTCCACGCGCTTCCCTCACCGGGCCGTGCTCTCCCTGTTTGTCAGCACTGGCGCGTTTGCCTGCCTAAAGTCCCCCTCCATCTCCTCCCCATCCCTGGATCTGGTGCTGCCAGTGCTGTACTCGGTGGTGCCTCCAGCAGTGAACCCCCTCATCTACAGCCTGAGGAACCAGGAGCTCAAGGATGCTGTGAGGAAGGTGGTGACTGGATGTGTTTGAGCAGCCGTACACTGCCTGCTGTCCTCCACAAAGGGCTCCAAGTGTGGGTGATGACAGCCCATGTCTGTCTTTCTTGTTTTAAGTTTGTTTTCCTTTTTCAATTGGTGATAATGAAGTCTTCATAGAAAGGTAAGTTTTCACCCTTCTGCTTGAGTAGCCACCCGTCTTATGCAACCCAGACTTTGTGACACTGGGGTCTCTCATTGTATTTAAGAGAAATAAACGATCCTGCAGCAACATCTTCTCTGTGATATGTCCTCATGGCAGGAATGAAGGGGGATGAGATCACCTTACTGGCTCCTCAAGCTCTGGGATGGCTGCTCTGTGTCTGGAGCAGGAAGAGCTCTTGAGGAGCCCAAGGGCCGGGGCTGTTGTGCTGGAGTGGGGAGATGGGATAGCATAGGGGGGGCTGCAGAGCTCTCAGGGTGTCCTGGGCAGGGGACACAGGGGTCCCTGCAGGGGACTCGCCTGCAGTGGCACAGGCTGGGGCTGCCTGGCTGGGAGCAGCCATAGGAAAAGTCTGGGTGGGCAGGAGCGGGACAGGAGGCAGCGTGTGCCCTGGCAGCAAGGGAGGACAGCAGCATTGCGGCTGTATGACCCGGAGCATGACAGGAGAACAAGGGAAGGGATGCTCTGGAATACTCCATCCAGGGTTCAGATCCCCACTTGAGGAACACTATTGACAAGCAGGAGTGTGCTTGGCAACGGGCCCTCAGGACAGGCAGGGACTGGAGCACGGTGCCTATGGGGAGAGGCTGGGGGAGCTGAGCTTGTCCAGCCTGGAGAAGGGAAGGCTGATGGGGACCTGGGATCTTGGGAAGGGAAGGGTGTTGGAGATTGGCTGCTTGTACCGGCAAGGAGGGCATGGAGGATACAGAGCCAGGCTCCTCAGCATGGTGCCTGGCAGGAGGACAAAAGGCAATGGGGGCCAGTGACAGAGCAGAGGTTCAGCCAGGACAGAAGGCAACCTTGTTCCCATAGGCTCAGGCAAGTGCTGCATGAGGTCACCCAGAGAGGCTGTGCAGTCGTTGGCCTTGTGGGCTTCCAAGTGGGACTGAATCAAGCCTTGAACCACTTGCTCTGACCCTGTTCCTGACACGTTGGACTTGGTAACTCCTGGGCCCCTTCCAACCTCTGTTCTCTTATGATCCTACAATGATGGGCTTATGAAGGGTCACAAAGATGCTCTAAGGGCTGGAGCACGTCTCCGATGGTGACAGGGTGAGAGAGCTGGGGGTGTTCAGGGTGGAGGAGAGAAGGCTCCAGGGAGACCTTACTAAGCCCATACCTAAACAGGGCCTATGAGAAATCTGGAGAGGGGCTCTTTGCAAGGGCCTGTAGGGGCAGGACGAGGGGGAACGGCTTTAACCTGCCAGAGGGGAGAGTGAGGTGAGATCTCAGGAGGAAGCTCTTTTCTGTGAGGGTGGTGGGACACTGGCACAGGGTGCCCAGAGGAGCTGTGGCTGCCCCATCCTTGCAGTGTTCAAGGCCAGGTTGCACACAGGGGCTTGCAGCAGCCTGCTCTAGTGGAAGGTGTCCATGCCATGGCAGGGGTTGGAACTGGATGAGCTGTAAGGTCCCTCCCAGCCCTGTACATAAATATTGAGTGCCTCTACAGCTGAAGTGCTCCAGGGAGGGCAGGTTTGATACCAGGTACTGGTGTGCTGACTGCACAGTGGGTTGGTGTGATTCTGAACAGGGATCAGAGCTCAGCGGCAGCAGTGACCCCTGGTGTCACAGAGAAGAGTGTGTGTTTCCTTCCTGGCACTGGTGCATTTCTTGGCAGAAACAATCCCAGGTGTTTGGAGTCCCCAGCTGTGCAGTTCCCAGCATCTTGTTCCATATCTTCAATGGTAATTAGAATGTATTTTAGTTCATAAAAGTTGTATTTCATTCCCTTCTCCTCTGTTCTAGGAGAAACAGCAAGGAGGGTCTCCATCAGTCCATCCTTCTCACAGAGTGGTGCGGTCACCTCTTCTCTGTGCCTCCAAACAGAGCAGTGCTGAATTCCAGTTATAAATTGAGGGAAATGTTTGGTTGGTTTCCTCGGTTGTGAAGAGTTTGTTGAATGTGTTTAAGTCCCACGATGTGTATGAGGAGATTTCTGAAATTATGACAGGACGTAAATTCAAGTTAAAGTCCCATTGCTGTCGGTGACCATCCAAACAAGGTATCCCACAGGGATGTTGCCAGGGTCAGCGTGTGGACTTGTTAGGGACGGGTTAATGGTGGGACTCGATGCTCTCAAGGGTCTTTCATAAGAAATGGTTCTGTGATTCTAAGGAAAGTTGATTTTTAGACTTAACTCTGTCTCTCATCAAAGAAATGACCCTGCAGGAAGGCAGTGTGTCTCCCAGTTGAGGGAGGGAACATCAGTGCTTGCTTCAGGCTGTTTCACTTGATGTTCTCCTGAGTCTCCTACCAGCCCAAAAAGAAACCCAGGATGAGATGCTTGGATTGACTCATCTGCATCACTTCCACCAGCAGTGGTGCAAAGAAGATCCCTCCCTCATACTCCTGGAGTGTCCTCCGTAATGACAGGACAAGAAAAGGAGATCCCAAGTTCTAACTGTGTTCCTGATAGTTAAAATGACCCCACAGGAAGGCAGTGTGTCTGCCAGCTGCAGGAGGGAATATCAGTGCTTGCTTCAGGCTGTTTCCCATGGTGTTCTCCTGGAGCCCCAGGAACCTGTTTTGTTGCTAATGGATGGAGCAATAGAAAGGATACAGACACCAGTGTAAAGAATGATTGTATTTTACTATCAATATTAAGGTAATGTAGAAACAAAATGATAGATTGGATAAAACTTTTAGCTTTTTTTCCAACCAGCCCCTCCCTGTTGGTGAGCACGAGGTCAGGCATGGCACCTCTCCGTGTCGGCTACTCTATTACTTACAAAAGGAAGTTGTCTTCCACACAATCGAGGAACCTCCTGGATTGCTTGTTCTGGGCCGTACCGTCCCTCCAACAGATATCAGGGTCGTTGAAGTTGCCCATGAGGACAAGCGCCTGCGAGCGTGAGGCTGTTCCAATCTGTCTATAAAACAGACAGGCTGTTCCTATCTGTTTGCTTCAGGCTGTTTCCCATGGTATTCCCCTGGAGCTCCAGGGTCCCCTTGTTTTGCTAATGGATGGGGACAATAGAAAGGACACAAACACCAATGTAAAGAATGATTGTATTTTACAATCAATATTAAGGTAATGTAGAAACAAAATGATATATTGGATAAAACAATTAACTTGTTATGCTCTAGGTTTAAGCAATGAACAAAATAAGCAAGGTAATGCACTTAATCATCGCTATAAGAGGAAGAGAAGAGTGAGTATGGAAAAGATACATCACCTATTGCCTAAATACGTTACCATCATCCAGATCCGCAGTCGCTGGGGGGGCCCTGTTGCAGCGAGGCTTTGGAGAAGCTCTCCCAGCAATTGGGAATTTCTACGTGGTGCATCCACCTGTAGGTAAGGTCTCCAAAGTCCCTGCAAGAGCCTCCAGCTTTTGTAGACCCAAATCAGCAAGTCAGAGTGGCTTGCATATTCCGTGGTGCAGAAACATCTGGTGGTGCCCCCGACCAACTGAGAGCAGGGCTTGGCCAGAGCCCAGGGTGCGGTTGGTGGGTTTCCTAAAATACCTTGCAGACAATTGCACCAGATCCTTGCAGACGGTTGCACAGAATCCTCGCAAGAGTCATCAGACTTACAGGATCCATTTTGATATTAAACCAGGTAGCGCAAGCGGTTTGTTGAGTCTAGAGATAAGGTTTATCTATTTCAGAACATCAGCATCAGCAGTTCATCGTTCTGTCTTAACATGATGTCAGCTAGCACAAAGAGCATTGATCATTGTACAGGATTCATGTCTGAGTCATCTCTGGCTTGGGCCTGTTGTTCAGGCCCTAGCACTTCAAGAGGCCATTCCCACGGGGGCATGGCTGGGAACCAGTTTTGTCCTGCCATGGGACGTGGCACAACTCACCCAAAAGTGGCAACACAGGAGCCGGTGGGCCAGGTGAGGATGATGAAGGTGCTGTCCTCATTGCTGCCATCCTCTTCTTGCTCTTCTCCTACCAGTCTCTCCAGGCATGAAAGATGGATGGTGTGCGGTGTAGGGTTGTTGGATGCTGAAGCCAGTTCCAATTCCATCACTGCAGCACTTGTCCAGTTTGATCAAAGTCCATTCTTCATTAACGTGGTGATCAAGGGAGTCAGGTTCAGATCCTCAAATCCAGGACAGTGGGGACAGGTGCCACAAGGCATCCCGCGCAGTGATGGGTGTTCAGCCACCATAGAAGCGATCACATTGAGTGTGCACTGAGCAAGGCACTTATGTCATCAGATGGTGGTGGTGATATCCTCATTGCCTGCCTGCCCTGCCACTGCTGTTGGCTCCCTGCGGCAGCCACCCTCCACGGTGTTCTCAGTCAGGGAGAGCACTGAGCAAGGCACTCATGTCATGGGTGTTGGGGATGCTGTTCTGATTGTTCCCCAGCTCTGCCACTGCTGCTGGCTCCTTGGGGAGCTGCTGGATCTGGGCAGGCTCAGCGGAGAGCGGCAGCCCCGGGACAGAGGGCAGCACACAGGCATGCACAGGAGGCGGCATGGCTGGAGCAGTGAAGCTCACACCGGGCACCTCTGATGCCATGGGCAGCTGGAGAGGGAATGTCTCTGTTGGGAGAAGCAGAGAGGTGCTGGTGTGAGAGCTCGGCAGGCAGAGGCACCTGGGGGTTACCTGGGGGCAGGAGCAGCCTGAGGAGCGGGAGCTGCTGCTGTACCTGCCATGGCAGTTGGTCAGTGTCGGCTGGGTGGGGGCCAACTGCCCCCTGCCTCGGGTTCCGCCCCAGTTCCACCAGTCCTGGCTGCTTCAGCAGCCTCCTGGGGCTTTGGGTTGTCAGACACAGCAGCTGCCCCTCACAATGCTTTCCTGCCCTGCTGGTGATCTCCTGTCCTAAACAATGGTTTCCCATGACCACGAGGGTTTCCCATCCCAGCTGTGGTTTTTGGGGAGGTGAATTTCATGTCCAAAGACAAGGGATGGGGCCAGCACTGCTGGTCTTGCGATGCTGCCATGCATGCTTCCCAATCTTCCCTAGTGGGAGAAAGGGGAAGGGGGCTTGTGGCACTTTTGGGTTGTTTTTCCTCACCCCTCTCAGGAGAGTGATCCCCCTGCGATGGCATCTTTGCTACCTGTCATCACACTGTCACTGGCGTTTGGGACCCTGGTTGGTGGGACCCACAAGGCATGTCATGAAAATTCTCTTCCCCCTAACTACTAGATCAGCCAGCCTTAATTAAGTATTAATAGGTCTTTTCATGATGTATGTGCATATATACATGTACACTGTAATATGATGAGGTAGTGGATCTTTCCTGGAAGCTTCATCCCAGCCCTGGAAGTGGGACTTTTCTTTAGGGTATCTTGGAGCTGTCTGTGAAGGAGAAGGGGTATTGCAGCACAGCAGAAATAATGGCAGAATCCCAGCCCCTCCAGCCTGTCTTTGAAACCCTCCCACTGTCCCGCACTCCATTAATCAGTATCTCTTGCAGGACTGGCTCCAGGGACATGTGCATCACTAGACAAGAGCAGCACTGCAGCAGAAGTAGCATGGGTGACTGGCAGAGTTTGACTAGGACTAGTAATCGGTAGTGAGGGTGCTTGTGCCTGGTTCCAGTGTGTGGTACGTGGCCGTTTGAAGGGTGTGAGAACCCGGTGTAGAACCACATTTGGGGCTCCCCAGTGGGACTGGAACACCCCTGTAATTCTCTCCTTTGCATCCCAGCCTCTGGGCACGGTGGGCACGGGCCACTTGCGGATTGTGGTGGCAGTTTGTCAAGGCAGATGGGACACAGCTGACTGCATGAGCCAGCGTGTGTCCAGAACCTGGGGCCCCGAGGACCAGCACTGCCGGCTGGGAGTGACTTCACCTCTGGATACTGCGCTATCAGGGCAGTAGGGTCTCCATGGCGAGGCTGTCCTATGCTGTGCTATGCTATGTTGTGCTGTGCTATTCCATTTTAATCCCTGCACTGACTATTTGTCAAGTAATGATGACCCTGTTATTTGCCTGAAATATCAGCTGCTTTTTCAGGTCCAGAATCAGTTTTAAGGACAAACAACGGTTCCAAGTGGAAAAAGGGTTTAATTTCATTTCATTGACTTCATTTAATTTCAATTCATGTTAGGAAAATCTTCCTCACATTGAGGGTAGTGAGACACTGCACTCTTGCCCAGAGAAGCTGTGGCTGCTCCACCCCTTGCAGTGCTCAAGGCCAGGTTGGACACACGGGCTTGGAGCAAGCTGCTCCAGTGGAAGGTGTCCCTGCCCATGGCAGTGGTCAGAACTGGATGAGCTTTAAAGCCCCTTCCAGCCCAGCCCAGTCTGGGATTCCTATGTCGGTCACTCTCCCCTTCTCATAGGTGGCTGTGATGCTCTGTTCCATTGCCCAGGTTGAGCTGTGACCCCTCGCATGCTCCACCTCTGGACCAAAGGCACTGAGGAAGAGCAGCCCTTGAGGGACCTCCCCGAGCTAGCGGGGCAGAGGTGGGTCCCCCCGCATCGACTCCCAGAGCACCCCTGGGTGCTCAGTGGCCATGGGCAGGATGCTGCCGCCATCACAAAGCCGTGGCGGTTGCTATGGAGACACCCATTGTGACGGGGCCCTCATGGTGAGCGTGGGCTATTTAAGGAGCAGAGCCCTGCAGGAACCAGTGCAGAGGAGACCCCTCTGTCGGGAGGCTGCATCTGCCCTGGCTGCCCTGCACATCCAGGTACGTGTTCTTTGACTTTGCCATCCTGGTTTAGTGTTGGCTCCAAACACGCTGTGGGTGCGTGCTGCAAAGGGAGGAGAAGCTGTCAGGAGATGTGCTGGTGCCATGCCAGCTGTGGGAGCAGGGGATGGGTGAGGAGGAGGCACTGGGCCTGTTCATGTGCTTGGAGTTCCCCTCTGCCTGCAGAGGTGCTTGGGGCGAAGCAGGAGCCTTCTGTGTGCAGGAGCTGAGGGTGTCAGAGGTGCTGAGGAGGAGTCAGGGCAGGAGCAGCCCCTGGGCACTGCAGCTGCCGGTGCTGTCATGGAGCTCAGTACAAGGGGACCTGTCTGGCCCCGGCAAGGCCCGCAGAAGCTCAAGAGGCATTGCGGGAGCCTGGAGGGTTGCTGTTGGGCTCTGGTAAAGCTCAGGCTAGTGCCGGGCATTGTGGAAATCTCCAGTGCTCTGCTGGGCTCTGGCAATGCATTCCGGAAGGTGACAAAGGCCCTGGCATGCGCAGGCAGAGCCCAGAAGCCCACCGGGCACTGCGCAAGGTGGGAAGGAGCTGGTGGGCTCGGGCCACACCGGCGCAATCCTGACTGCGGCAATGCCCTTGGGAGCCCTGTGCTCCCCCAGCGACAGTGCCAGGGCAGGAGCTGTTGCTGGGCCTCCCCTGCCCTTGGCAAGCACTGCCCCAGCCCCAGCCCCGCTCGGGAGCTGCGCTTCCTGAGCCAAGGAATGCTGCTGGCAGCTGCGTGCCCATACAAAGAGCCCAGCTCCAAGAGTGCAAACGTGCAGCTCCTGCTGCCGCTGCAAAGGAGCAAGGACAGAGTCAGTGTTGAACTCCAGCCCCGAACTCAGGACCAGCAGCCGCTCGCTGAGCACCCGGGTGGGATGGGGAGGAGAATGGGAACCATGTAAAACCCACAGGTGGAGATAAGAACAGGTCAGGAACTGAAATCAAGCACAATATTGAAATATTAATAATAATCCCAACAACATGAACAATAATAATAATAATGGGTTCCCCCATATCTCCAGTTCCTTCTTCCCCAGTGATTTGTGGGGTGATTTCTGGTGGCTTTAGGCCATGATTGATGGCTCTAGTGATCCCCCAAACTATTCTCCCCACCCCCACACCCCGAATGTGGGGACCTCCCCATGAACCCCCAAATTCCCCCCATTTACCTCCATGACCCCAGAACCCAGTACCCCCGAACCCAGGTGCCCCTTCACCCCAAAATCCCAGCAGGGAGCCCCAAATCGCCCCGGACCCAAACCCTGCAGCTCCAAAGCCGCCGCAGCTCAGCACAGCAGCCAGGGGCCCCCTGAAAAAGGGGTGTCCCGAAAAGTGAGATTCCACCGGCTGCTGCAGTGGGGTGCTCTGGGGTGCCCTGGGACCTCAAATCCACTGGGGGGACCCCAACATTGCTTTGGGTTCAGTAGTAAGTTCAGGGGTCAGAAGGGGTGGACCCTCCAAAAGTGGCACCCCAATAAAGGGGTACCCCAAAACCACGCTTCCCCCCCAAGAGCCCTGAAGGCACCCAAGGCAGTCATGGTGGCCCCTAAAATCCTAGGGTAACCCCAAATCTCCTTGACAGCAGGCAGGACCCTGAAAAGCGGGCCTGTAGAACCCCCAAAGTGAACCTCACCACACCATCACTATGGGCCTCCTCAGATGAACCTCGAGACCCAAAATCCTGGGGGGGCCCCATCAACTGCCCACACCCCCAACTGCAGGTGCCCCAATAGACCCCTTCCCCTCCCCAAAGCCACCAGCCCTGCATTGCTCCTTGTTGCTCCCAGACCACACAACATGGGGCACCCCAAATCCTCCCCACCTCTGGTATCAGGGAACCGGGGGGGTGGGGGTCAGCCCCAGAGTGGGGGTTGCCTCATTTGGGGTGTCCCCTCCTAAAGAGCACCAGCCAGGAAGTTGGGTGGGGGATGAGCAGGAGCAGCTGCAGCAGGGACAGGGAGCACTGGGATATTGAAACCCCAGCAGCGTCTGGGGCCATAGTGGCCTATATTGGTCTGTACTGGTGCAAACTGCTCCATACTGGGATGTGTGAATTTGCGGACAGCACCAGGTTAGGTGGGAGCGTTGATCTGCTGGTTTCTACTTGGTTTCTGACATTGCTCAGGTGGAACTTTGGCTTCCTGGAGTGCTTCCCACACTGCTGTTGCTGCTTCCCCTACCTCTGCGGGGCAATCTCCTCTGACTGGGACATCATCTACATAATGGTACATTTTCACATTCTGAGGAAGTGAGACTGTTTGTAGGAGTTCAGCAAGTGCAGCAAGAGCAACCGGGGCTGAAGAGTGGTAAAGGTTTGCTGTAGACCTTACTAAGTACAAGCACATTTCTCTTTATCCTCCTCTTGAAAAGGAATCATATAAAGAACATCTCCTTAAGCCTAATGCTGCCATCCAGGGCTGTGCAGTTGCTTGCAAAGTCTCTGTAAGTTTGCACTGTTTGGTGCAGCAGCTCTCAAGGACCTGTGTTGCCATTTAAACATCAGCAATTAATTGTTAATCACCTTCTTCAAGCAGGTTCGGGACTCGCCAAACTGGTGAGTTCCATGGGAGTGAGTTCTGGAAACGAGGTTTTGCTTTTCCAAATCGGCTGTGATTTCAGAGATTGCCTTTTGTGCTGCTGCAGACACTGGGGATTGTGGTACATGGGTGATCTTTGAATCCCACCTCCTGTGGGTTTGTGGTGCTCATGGGGGGAGCTGAGTCCCCTTCCAGCCCCAAGGCTACAATCCCAGGATGAGATACCTCAATCAACCAGGCTGAATCCCTTCCTTCAAAAGGGGTAAAGGAGATGCCTGCCTGTAATGGCCTGGTTGTTCTGTCTGATGATGGGACAAGAAACAGACTGCCCACAGAAGTGGTTGGGTCGCAATCCCTGGTGGTATTTAAAAGACATGGAGATGCGGCACTTGTTGACAAGGCTCAGTGGTGGACTTAACAGTGTTTTGTTAATGGTTGGAGTCGATCTTTAGGGTCTTTTCCAGCCCAAGTGGTTCAATGATTCTACAAAATCTTGTTGTTCAGACCAAACTCTGTCTCTAATCAAGAACTGACCCTGCAGGAAGGCAGTGTGTCTGCCAGCTGAGGGAGGGAACATCAGTGCTTGCTTCAGGCTCTTTCTCATGGGGTTCCCCTGGAGCCCCAGGGAGCCCTGGAGGGAGCCCAGTGGGACAGAGGCAGAGGCACCTTGGGCTGGGCCTCTGCTGCTGAGCTGGGCCGGGCTGCTGGGACGCAGATAGATGGTGGCAAGGAGGCAGCGCTGCAGAGAGACAGCTCTGCCCAGGAGCAGGGGTGGGCACTGCCTGCAGGCACTGAGGGGATAGGATCCGGCAGACAGATGTTAAAGGCACTCTGGAGTGGATGGACAGAGCTGAGCTTGTGCACAGAGAAATCTTCACATCTGTGATCACAAGAAGTCTCTGGCAGCAGCAAAATTAAGATGAGTATCCTGGAGGGATCTTGCAGAGCTGGTGCATGCCATGGCTGATGGAACCCTGTAAGGGTTTACTCTCCAGGCTTTGTTAGCAGCTGGAGGATGTGCTGCAGAGCAGGGCTTCCATCTGCACCATGCGAGAGACAGGACAGGGAAGGTCCCTTGTCCTGGACTGGCTGCAGGGTGTGAATGTGGGTGTGCAGCCAGGGGTGCCCAGTGCTGTCCCTGTGAGCAGGGTCCCTGCAGCCCAGGGGCTGTGTGCTGGGGCAGGGACTCTGCTGCCTGCAAGGGTCAGCACTCAGCCTGCCCGGGAGCTCATCACGGCACTGGGGGAGAAGCTGGGGGGGAAGGAAGAACCTCTGGCAGGGAAGGGAAAGTGTTCCTGTGCACTGGAGAGGGTGCTGTGTGGGTTCGGGCTGCTCTGAGCCCCACATCACTCTGAGCACGTTTGCAGAAGGTCCTTCTGAAAGACACTGAGGCAGCGTTTGCCTGATAGGTAAGGATCCTGAGCTGTGATGTTTCTCACTCTTGGTGGGCAGGTTGGGCAGTGGGAGCGGGGAATTTACTTCTCTGCTTTGGAGAAGGCACCGAGACTCTCGTCAGGACTTGTGTGAGCACTGAGAGGGAACAGAACTGGGCACAGAGCAGCAGGGGGTATTGGCGGGGGGGGGGTGGGGGTATATAGTAGTGACTGCAGCAGATAGACCCGGCCTCCCACGTCTGGCTAGGGGGGGTGGGGGAGATGCAGTGTGGGTGTGTGCAATTGCCACTGGCGGACCTGGCCTGTGCCGGTTCGCTGCGGGCAGAGGGAGCAGGTGACGGGGGCGCAGTGCCGGTGCTAGACCTCGGACTCCCTTCTTCTTGCTTCTAGTTTTTTTTTGTGTGTTTTTTTTTTTTTTTGGGGGGGGGAGGTGGTTTTGGGATGTTGCTTTGTGGTGGAGCTGTTTTGGTTTTGGGGTTTAATATTTTTTTTTCTTCATTTTATATGTATTCTGCTTTTTTTTTCTTTCTTGTTTTGTTTTAAATTCTTTTTTTCTCATCAGTCTATCGATCCATCGATCGCCCTCCGCCTCGGCATTCGCCACCCCCACGCCCACCCCCACCCCCTCGGGAATGTTTCTGTGCAAAAAGAACCTCGCGCACACCCCGTTTCTGTTTGTGTTCTCCTTCCCTTTCTCTCTCGGTTTACGTTCTTGGTCCCCCCCTCCCTCCCTCTCCTTTCCCTTACGCCTTCGTTTTATTGAAAGAGGAGGCGGCGGCAGCTGCCAACAGCGGAACAAACCCGACTTCATTTCTGCCTGAGAGGGTGCGCGGAACCCTCCGACAGCCCCTGGCCCCAAAGCCCCCCCGCCCCATGTCCCAGCGCTCGCGCGCCTGGGTGTGTCTATGTGTACGAGTGTACGCGTATGAGTGCAGGTGTACGTGCGTGTGTACGAACGCGCGCCTCTCGTTCCCCTCTCCTCCTCCCCCGTCGATCGCCGGCGGTTCGCGAAGAGCCCAGACGCTCCCCCTTCCCCAACCTCCCGCGCCGCCTTCTGCCGGCGGGTTTGCCGCCCTGGGGAAGGCAAGAAGGAAGGGCGGCAGCAGGGAGAGCTTAGGACCCGGCGGCGTCCGGCGGACGGAGGAAAGTCCCAGCAGGGCGTGGCCTCCCGTCCCCCTCCTGCCGCGGTTCCAAAACTCAAAAGGGGGGGGGGGGAGGAAGGGGGCGTGGGCCGAACAAGGAGGTGAGAGGAGAAAAACAACAGAAAATAATACCGAGAAACCCCAAGCAAAACGCACGGAGAACTCCTCTGAAAAAATAAAATAAAATAAAATAAAATAAAATAAAATAATATAAAATAAAATAAAATAAATAAAATAAAATAAAATAAAATAAAATAAATAAAAAAAAATTAAACAAACACACACACCACCCACCCACACACCCCCACCCCCGTCACACGCACACCCCCACCATCCGCAGTCCACCTGTGCGTGCGCCAGGCTCGGCATCTGCTCCCCGACCACTGTCTCCTGCCTGCCTGCCTGCCTTCCCGATCCGGGGAAAGAAGGAAGGGAGGAAGGCAGTTAGGAAGGAAGAGAGTTAGGAAGGAAGGGAGTTAGGAAAGGAAGGAAAGGAAGGAAAGGAAGGAAAGGAAGGAAAGGAAGGAAAGGAAGGACGGCAGCAGGGATAGCTTAGGACCCGGCGGCGTCCCTGTCGGTTCCCTTGCCCTAGGCGGCAGACGGAAAGTCCCAGCAGGGCGTGGCCTCCTGTCCCCCTCCTGCCGCGGTTCCAAAACTCAAAAGGGGGGGGGGGAGCGGGGAAGGGGCCGTGGGCCGAAAAAGGAGGTGAGAGGAGAAAAACAACAGAAAATAATGCCGAGAAACCCCAAGCAAAACGCACGGAGAACTCCTCTGAAAAGATAAAATGAAATGAAATAAAATAAAATGAAATAAAATAAAATAAAATAAAATATAAAATAAACAGAAACACACCCCCCACCCCCGTCACACGCACACCCCCACCATCCGCAGTCCACCTGTGCGTGCGCCAGGCTCCGCGCCTGCTCCCCGACCACTGTCTCCTGCCTGCCTGCCTTCCCGATCCGGGGAAGGCAGGCAGGCAGGCAGGCAGGAAGGAAGGAAGGATAGCTTAGGACGCGGCGCATCCCTGTCGGCTCCCTTGCCCTAGGCGGCAGATGTCCCGTCCCCTGCTGCCACGCTCCCTGCCGGGGTACCAGAAATCAAAAGGGGGGGGGCCTGGGGGGGTGGAAGGCGGGGGCTGAAAGAAAAGGGGTGAGGAGAAAAACAGAACAGAAAGAAGCAAACCGAGAAACCCCAAGCGGAACACACGGAGAACTCTCGTGGAACAGGAACTCGCTGCTCCTCTGTTCGAGAAAGCAGGGTTTTATCGAGGGACAAAGTCAAGAAGGCAAAAGCAACAGCGCTGGGGGCGGGCGTGACGGTGGCCAGAGGCGCACCCACCGAATAGCGTTTGTTAGGGGTTTCTATACTTTCGCTCTTGCATTAGCCATATACACCTTCATCATTCCTGCGTATACGCGGGGAATAGTGTAACTAGCTTCAGAAACTTCCTATCCTAAGTCTCCTCCTCTCGGCTCCTGCACACTGCTCTCAGGTGATGGAGGGCCGGGGTCTTCTTGAGCTTGAAGTAAGCAGTCTTCCGCTGGCGGGCGGGGGTGTGTGTTTCTGTGCGTGCGTGTGCTCGCGTGTGTGCGTCTGTGTGTGTCTCTTCGAGATGAAGTAAGCAGTCTCCCTCACGGTGCGCTGTTCACCTTTGGCGCAGTTGGATGCCCCAGGAATCACGAAACTAGCTGAAACCAGCCGTACCTGTCATTTTTCTGAGAGCTGGCAAAGACTGAGAACGGCGGGACCTTCCTGCAAAAGTGATTGCAGGATGGGCAGAGGAGGAGTCTCCAAAGCCAGCAGATGTTTGGGAGGCGCTGTCTTTCAACCAACTGATAAGTAGAAGGATGGTGTGAAATAACCCCTTCCTGTTTAATGGGGCCGCTAAATCCTCTTACCCCACACTTAACGATGTAAACATTGTTCTTTACCTTCGGCCCTAGTTAAGCTAAAAGTGCTTTAACCTTCCGTTTCGCAGGCACTAGCTTTTCTCCTATCAAGCCGCCCCCCCCCCCCCCCGCCTTTGTTTTACCTTTGCAAATTCTTTTGCTATAGAACTGCATTTTTACTGGGGAGTTCTGGCGAAGATTTTATCGCTTTCAACTTGTCTAACCTTATGCCTTTAGCTGGCTTCGTTTCTGTTACTGCGAACTCATACAGGTGTATCCACATCGCAACACCTACCCTAACCCCCTAACCCTAACCCCCTAACCCTAAACCCTACTCCCAACCTCTAACCCCTAAACCCTAACTTTAACCCTAACCCCTAACCCTAACCCCTAACCCCCTAACCCTAACCCCTAACCCCAACCCCTAACCCCCTAACCCTAACCCCTAACCGTAACCCTAACCCTAACCCCCTAAACCTAACCCCCTAACCCTAACCCCTGAACCCTAACACCCTAACCCTAACCCCCAACCCTAACCCCCAACCCTAACCCCTAACCCCTAACCCTAACCCCTAACCCTAACCCATAACCCTAATCCTAACCCCTAACCCTAACCCAACCCTAACCCTAACCCAACCCTAACACTAACCCCTAACCCTAACCCAACCCTAAGCCTAAGCCTAAACCTAAGCCTAAGCCTAAGCCTAAGCCTAAGCCTACCCCTAACCCCAAACCCTACCCCTAACCCTAACCCCTAACCCTACCCCTAACCCTAACCCCTAACCCCTAACCTAATTACTAAATCCTAACCCTAACCCCAACCCCTATCCCTATCCCTAAGCCTAACCCTTAACCCTTAACCCTAATCCCTAACCCTGAGTCTTAACCCCTAACTCCTAACCAACCCCCTAACAGCCTAACAGCCTAACACCCTAATACCCTACGTCTTAACCCCTAACCCTAACCCCAACCCTAACCCCTAACCCAAATCCAAACCCTAAACCCTAAACCTAAACCTAAACCCTAAACCCTAACCCTAAACCCAGACCCTAAACCCTGACCCTAAACCCTAAGCCTAAACCCTAATCCTAAACCTAACCCCTAACCCTAACCCGAATTCCTTAAACATAACCCCTAATCCAAACTCTAATCCTAACCCAACCGTAACCGTGCACCCTAACCCCAACACTAAACCCTAACCCCTAACCCTAACCACAACACTGACCCCTAACCCGAACCCTAATCCTAACCCAACCCTAACCCCAAACCCTAACCCCCACACTAAACCCTAACCCAACCCCTAGCCCTAACCACAACACTGATCCCTAACCCAAACCCTAATCCTAACCCAACCCTAGCCCCAAACCCTAACCCCCACACTAAACCCTAACCCAAACCCTGACCCCTAACCCTAACCCCAACCCCAACACTAACCGCTAACCCCTAACCCTAACCCCAACACTAACCCCTAACCTGAACCCGAATCCTAACCCAACCCTAACCCCAAACCCTAACCCCAACACTAACCCCTAACCCCTAACCCTAACCCTAATCCTGACCCAAACCTAACCCCGAACCCTAATCCTAACATTAAACACTAACCCAAATCCTAACATCTAACCATAACCCCAACACGAACCCCTAACGCCCAATCAAAACCCCAAACCCCTAACCCTGTGACTACCCCTAACCCCTCACCCAAAACCTAACCCCTAATCCGAACCCTAAACCCTAACCCGAACCTTAATCCTGACCCAATCCTAACCCCGAACTCTAACCCTATCACTAAACACTAACCCAAATCCTAAACCTACACCATAACCCCAACACTAGCCGCTAACTCCTAATCCTATTCCCTAACCACTAACACTGACCCATAACCCCTAACCAGTACCCTAAATTCTAAACGGAACTCTAACCACTAATATGAACCCTAACCCCTAACCCGAACCCTAATCCTAACCCTAACCATAACACTAAACCCTAACCCAAACCCTAACCCCTAACCATAACCCCATTAACCCCTAACCGTGAACCCTAACCCCTAACTCTTAACCCCTAACCGTGACCCTGAACCCTAACCAGAACCCTGAACCCTAATCCGATCCATTAAAGCCTAACAACTAACCCCTAACCCTTACCCTAACCCCTAACCCGAATCCTAATCCTAACCATAAACCCTAACCCCTAACTCTAACATCTACACCCATCCTAGCCCGTCCTGTAATTCACCACCCTAGCCCTACTCGTAACCCCTCCCCCAGCTCCAGTCTCTCCCCTAGTTTCTCCTCTAACCCCTCCCCTAATCCTAACACCACACATAATCTCTTCCCCTCCCCTAAACCTAGCCCCTCCGGTAACTTGATCCCACCCACAGCCAAAATCCTGACCCCTGTTCAATTCTCACTCTCTCTCTGTAAAAAGTACACGCTACCAAAAAAAGCTTCAAAAACAACATAAGCACTAAAAGCACCACAATAAAAACAATCCACTAAAAAACAGGGCACGCTACCAAAAAAAGCTTCAAAAACAACATAAGCACTAAAAGCACCACAATAAAAACAATCCACTAAAAAACAGGGCACGCTACCAAAAAAAGCTTCAAAAACAACATAAACACTAAAAGCACCACAATAAAAATAATCCACTAAAAAACAGGGCACGCTACCAAAAAAAGCTTCAAAAACAACATAAACACTAAAAGCACCACAATAAAAACTATCCACTAAAAACCACAATCCCACAGACATTACGTTTCTTCAATGAAAATTCCCGGTTCAGCACTGACGCATAATCTTGTTCAGTCAAAGACCAAGGTACAGAATCATAGAACAGTTAGGGTAGGAAAGGACCTTAAGATCATCTAGTTACAAGTCCTCCACAAAGACACCAAGTTACCCGATCTTCGACAAAATTCTCCAATCAGAGACCAAGTTCTCCAATCAATCAGAGACCAAGTTCTCCAATCAACCAGAGACCAAGTTCTCCAATCAATCAGAGACCAAGTGCTCCAATCAATCAGAGACCAAGTTCTCCAATCAATCAGAGACCAAGTTCTCCAATCAATCAGAGACCAAGCTCTCCAATCAGAGAATAAGTTCTACAAAGACAAAATTTTCCACAGAACAAGTTCAACAGTCATAGACCAAATGCTTCAATTACAGAACAAATTTTACAATCATACACCAAATTCTAAAAATCACAGAACAACTTCCAGCATAATAGACCAAATTTTCCTATCAGAACATGTTCTCCAATCAAAGACCAAATTCTGCAATCACAGAACAAGTTCTACAATCAAAGACAAAATTTTCCACAGAACAAGTTCTCTAGTCATACACCAAATGCTCCAATTACAGAACAAGACTTCCAATCATAGACCAAATTCTCCAAACACAGAAAAAGTGCCCGACAGAACAAGATCTCCAAAGAAAAATGAAATTCCCCAAACATAGAACAAGTTCTATAATCACAGAACAATTTCTCCCATCACAGAACGAATTCCCCAATCACAGACTAACTTCTCCAATTAAAGATCAAATTCTCCAATCACACAACAAGTTCTCCAGTCATAGACCAAATTCTAAAATCACAGAACAATTTCTCCAACCACATACCAAATTCCCCAACCACCAAACAAATTCTCCAGACAAAATTCTCCAATCACAGAACAAATTCTCCAAAAAGAGACCAAATTCTGCAATCAGAGAACAAGTACTCCAATCACAGACCAAATTCTCCAATCACAGAAAAAAATCTCAAATCAAAAAACAAATTCTCCAAGCACACGCCAAGTCCTCCAAGCACATGCCAAGTCCTCCACGCACACGCCAAGTCCTCCATGCACACGCCAAGTCCTCCATGCACACGCCAAGTTCTAAAAATCACAGAACAATTTCTCCAATCATAGACCAAATTCTCCAATCACCGAACAAATTTTCCTGTCATAGAACCAATTCTTCAATCACAGAACAAGTATTCCCATCAAAGACCAAATTTTCCAAAGAACAAATTCTCCAATCATAGGCCAAACTCTCCAATCACAGAACAAATTCTCCAAAGACCAATTTCCCCAATCACACAAGAAGTACTCCAATCATAGACCAAATTATCCAATCAACAGAAGAAGTTCTCCAAAGACCAAATTCTCCAATCAAAGTCCAAACTCTCCAGCCACGGAACAAATTCTCCAATCAAAGTCCAAACTCTCCAGCCACGGAACAAATTCTCCAATCATAGACCAAAAGCATCAATCACAGAACAAGTTCTCCAGTCATAGACCAAATGCATCAATCACAGAACAAGTTCTCCAATCATAGACCAAAAGCATCAATCACAGAACAAGTTCTCCAATCATAGACCAAAAGCATCAATCACAGAACAAGTTCTCCAGTCATAGACCAAATGCATCAATCACAGAACAAGTTCTCCAGTCATAGACAAAAAGCATCAATCACAGAACAAGTTCTCCAGTCATAGACCAAATGCATCAATCACAGAACAAGTTCTCCAGTCATAGACAAAATGCTTCAATCACAGAACAAGTTCACCAATGACAAAACAATTTGTCCAATCACGGAACATGTTCTCCACGCAGGGAGCCCATTGTCCCATCACGGAACATGTTCGCCATGCACGGAGCCCATTATTCCGTCACGAAACACATTCGCCATGCAGGGAACCCATTGAACTGTCACGGAACATGTTCTCCACGCAGGGAGCCCATTGTCCCGTCACGGAACATGTTCTCCAAGCAGGGAGCCCATTGTCCCGTCACGGAACACATTCGCCACGCAGGGAACCCATTGACCCGTCACGGAACATGTTCGCCATGCAGGGAACCCATTGACCCGTCACGGAACATGTTCTCCACGCACGGAACCCATTGTCCCATCACGGAACATGTTCGACACGCAGGGGACCCATTGTCCCGTCACGGAACATGTTCGCCACGCAGGGAACCCATTGTCCCGTCACGGAACATGTTCGCCAACAAGGGAACCCATTGTCCCGCCACGGAACACGTTCTCCATGCAGGGAACCCGTTGTCCCTTCAATGAACACGTTCTCCAGGCAAGGAGCCCATTGCCCCCTCATAGATCATGTTCTCCACGCAGGGAGCCCATTTGCCCCGTCACAGACCACGTTCTCCACGCAGGGAGACCATTGTCCTGTCACAGACCACGTTCTCCACAAAGGGAGCCCATTGCCCCGTCACAGAACAGGTTCTCCACTCAGGGAGCCCATTGCCCCGTCTCGGAACAGGTTCTCCATGCAGGGAGACCATTTGCCCCGTCACGGAACAGGTTCTCCACGCAGGCAGCCCATTGTCCCATCACAGACCACGTTCTCCACGCAGGGAGCCCATTGTCCCGTCACAGACCACGTTCTCCAAGCAGGGAGCCCATTGCCCCATCACGGAACAAGTTCTCCACTCAGGGAGCCCATTGCCCCGTCTCGGAACAGGTTCTCCATGCAGGGAGATCATTTCCCCGTCACGGAACCGGTTCTCCACGGAGGGAGCCCATTGTCCCATCACGGACCACGTTCTCCATGCAGGAAGCCCATTGTCCCGTCACGGAACATGTTCTCCACGCAGGGAACCCATTGTCCCGTCCCAGAACAGGTTCTCCACGCAGGGAACCCAATGTCCAGTCACAGAACACGTTCTCCATGCAGGGAACCCATTGTCCCTTCACAGAACAGGGTCTCCACGCAGGGAGCCCCTTGTCCCGTCACGGAACAGGTTCTCCTGGCAGGGAACCCATTGTCCCGACACAGAACAGGTTCTCCAAGCAGGGAGCCCTTTGTCCCATCACAGACCACGTTCTCCAAGCAGGGAACACATTGTCCTGTCACAGAACATGTTTTCCACGAAGGGAACCCATTGTCCCGTAACGGAACATGTTCTCCAAGAAGGGAACACTTTGTCCCGTCAAGGAACAGGTTCTCCACGCAGGGAGCCCATTGTCCCACCACAGAAAACGTTCTCCACGCAGGGAGCCCATTGTCCCGTCACAGAACAGCTTCTCCACGCAGGGAGCCCATTACCCCGTCACGGAACAGGTTCTCCATGCAGGGAGATCATTGCCCCCACACGGAACAGGTTCTCCACGCAGGGAGCCCATTGCCCCGTCACGGAACATGTTCTCCACGCAGGGAGCCTATTGCCCCATCACGGAACCGGTTCTCCATGCAGGGAGCCCATTGTCCCGTCACAGAACAGATTCTCCACTCAGGGAACCCATTTTCCCGTCACGGAACCGTTTCTCCGCGCAGGGAACCCACTGACCCTTCACGGAACACGTTCTCCACGCAGGGAGCCCATTGCCCCGTCACGGAACAGGTTCTCCACGCAGGGAACCCGTTGTCCCGTCACAGACCACGTTCTCCACGCAGGGAGACCATTGTCCCATCACAGAACACGTTCTCCATGCAGGGAGCCCATTGTCCCATCACAGAACACGTTCTCCACGCAGGGAGCCCATTGTCCCATCACAGACCACATTCTCCACGCAGGGAGCCCATTGTCCCGTCACAGACCACGTTCTCCACGCAGGGAGCCCATTGTCCCGTCACGGAACATGTTCTCCACGCAGGGAACCCATTGTCCCGTTACGGAACATGTTCTCCACGCAGGGAACCCGTTCTCCCGTCACGGAACATGTTCTCCACGCAGGGAACCCATAGCAACGCCACGGTACATGTTCTCCAAGAAGGGAACCCTTTGTCCCGTCACGAAACAGGTTCTCCACGCAGGGAGGCCACTGACCAATCACAGAACACGTTCTCCAAGCAGGGAGCCCATTGTCCCGTCACAGAAAACGTTCTACACGCAGGGATCTCATTGTCCCGTCGCAGAACAGGGTCTCCACGCAGGGACCTCATTGCCCCATCACAGAACAGGTTCTACACGCAGGGAGCCCATTGCCAATACACGGAACAGGTTCTCCACCCAGAGAGCCTGTTCCCCGTCACAGAACATGTTCTCCAAGCAGGGAGCCTATTGCCCCGCCATGGAACCGGTTATTCACGCAGGGAGCCCATTGCCCCGACACGGAATAGGTTCTCCATGCAGGGAGCCAATTGTCCCGTCACGGAACAGGTTCTCCACGCAGGGAGCCTACTGCCCCACCACGGAACACGTTCTCCACGCAGGGAGTCCATTGTCCCGTCACGGAACCGGTTCTCCATGCAGGGAGCCCATTGTCCCGTCACGGAACCGGTTCTCCACGCAGGGAGCCCATTGTCCCTTCACAGAACAGGGTCTCCACGCAGGGAACGAGTTGTCCGGTCACAGAACAGGGTCTCCACTCAAGGAACCCGCTGTCCAGTCACAGATCAGGGTCTCCACACAGGGAACCCGTTGTCCCGTCACAGAACAGGGTCTCCACGCAGGGAACACGTTTTCCCATCACAGAACAGGGTCTCCGCGCACGGAAACCGTTCTCCCGTCACAGAGCAGGGTCTCCAAGCAGGGAGCCCCTTGTCCCGTCACAGAACAGGGTCTCCATTCGGGGAACCCGTTGTCCCATCACAGAACAGGGTCTCCACGCAGGGAACCCATTCTCCCGTCACAGAACAGGGTCTCCACGCAGGGAACCCGTTGTCACGCCGCAGAACAGGGTCTCCACGCAGGGAACCCGTTGTCCCGTCACAGAACAGGTTCTCCACGCAGGGAACCCGTTTTCCCATCACAGAACAGGGTCTACACGCAGGGAGCCCCTTGTCCCGTCACAGAACAGGGTCTCCACGCAGGGAACCCTTTTTTACGTCACGGAACAGGGTCTCCACGCAGGGAACCCCTTGTCCCATCACAGAACAGGGTCTCCAGGCAGGGAACCCGTTGTACAGTCACGGAACATGTTCTTCACGCAGGGAACCCCTTGTCCCGTCACGGAACAGGTTCTCCACGCAGGGAGCCCATTTTCCCGTCACAGACCACGTTCTCCACGCAGTGAGCACATTGTAACGTCACGGAACCGGTTCTCCATGCAGGGAGCCCATTGTCCCGTCACGGAACCAGTTCTCCACGCAGGGAGCCCATTGTCCCTTCACAGAACAGGGTCTCCACGCAGGGAAGCCCTTGTCAAGCCACAGAACGGGGTCTCCACCCAGGGAAACCCTTGTCCCGTCACAGAACAGGGTCCCCACGCGGGGAACCCGTTGTCCCGTCACGGAACAGGGTCTGCACGCAGGGAACCCCTTGTCCCGTCACAGAACAGGCTCTCCACGCAGGGAACCCCTTGTCCCATCACAGAACAGGGTCTCTACGCGGGGAACCCATTGTCCCGTCACAGAACAGTGTCTCCACGCAGGGAACCCCTTGTCCCGTCACAGAACAGTGTCTCCACGCAGGGAACCCCTTGTCCCGTCACAGAGCAGGGTCTCCACGAGGGGAACCCCTGGTCCCGTCACACAGCAGGGTCTCCACGCAGCGAACCCGTTGTCCCGTCACAGAAAAGGGTCTCCAGGCAGGGAACCCGTTGTCCCATCACAGAACAGGGTCTCCATGCAGGGAACCCATTCTCCCGTCACAAAACAGGGTCTCCAGGCAGGGAACCCGTTGTACCATCACAAAACAGGGTCTCCAGGCAGGGAACCCCTTGTCCCGTCACAGAACAGGTTCTCCACGCAGGGAACCCGTTGTCCCGTCACAGAACAGGGTCTCCAGGGAGGGAACCCGTTGTCCCACCACATAACAGGGTCTCCAGGCAGGGAACCCGTTGTCCCGTCACAGAAAAAGGTCTGCGCCCTGGGAACCCCATATCCCGTCACAGAAGAGGGTCTCCACGCAGGGAACCTGTTGTCACTTCACAGAACAGGGTCTCCACGCAGGGAACCCGTTGTCCCATCACAGAACAGGGTCTCCACGCAGGGAACCCGCTGTCCCATCACAGAACCTTGTCTCCACGCAGGTAGCCCGTTGTCCCGTCACAGAACAGTGTCTCCAGGCAGGGAACCAATTGTCGCTTCAGAGAACAGGGTCTCCAGCAGGGAACCCGTTGTCCCATCACAGAACAAGGTCTCCACGCAGGGAACCCGTTGTCCCATCACAGAACAGGGTCTCCATGCAGGGAACCCATTCTCCCGTCACAAAACAGGGTCTCCACGCAGGGAACCCGTTGTCCCATCACAGAACAGGGTCTCCAGGCAGGGAACCCCTTGTCCCGTCACATAACAGGTTCTCCACGCAGGGAACCCGTTGTCCCGCCACAGAACAGGGTCTCCAGGGAGGGAACCCGTTGTCCCATCACATAACAGGGTCTACAGGCAGGGAACCCGTTGTCCTGTCACAGAACAGTGTCTCAACACAGGAAACCCATTGTCCCATCACAGAACAGGTTCTCCACGTAGGGAACCCGTTGTCCCTTCACAGAACTGGGTCTCGAGGCAGGGAACCCGTTGTCCCGTCATAGAACAGGGTCTCCAAGCAGGGAAAACCTTGTCCCATCACGGGACAGTGTCTCCACGCAGGTAACCCGTTGTCCCGTCACAGAACAGGGTCTCCAGGCAGGGAACCCCTTGTCCCGTCACAGAACAGGGTCTCCACGCAGGGAAGCAGTCCTGCAGTCACAGATCAGGGTCTCCACACAGGGAAACCCTTGTCCCGTCACAGAACAGAGTCTCCATTCGGGGAACCCGTTGTCCGAACACAGCACAGTGTCTCCACCCAGGGAACCCGTTGTCCCGTCACAGAAGAGGGTCTCCAGACAGGGAAAACGTTGTCCCGTCACAGAAGAGGGTCTCCAGGTATGGAACCCGTTGAAACCGTCACAGAACGAGGTCTCCGCGCAGGGAACCCCTTGTCCCGTCACAGAACAGGGTCTCCAGGCAGGGAACCCGTTGTCCCGTCACAGAACAAGTTCTCCACGAAGGGAAACCCTTGTCCCGTCACAGAACAGGGTCTCCAGGCAGGGAACCCGTTGTCCCGTCACAGAACAGGGTCTCCACGCAGGGAACCCGTTCTCCCGTCACAGAAGAGGGTCTCCAGGCAGGGAACCCGTTGTCCCGTCACAGAACAGGGTCTCCGCGCCGGGAACCCCCTGTCCCGTCACAGAACAGGGTCTCCACGCAGGGAACCCGTTGTCCCATCACAGAACAGTGTCTAAAGCCAGGGAACCCGTTGTCCCTTCACAGAACAGTGTCTCAACACAGGGAACCTGTTGTGCCATTACAGAACAGTGTCTAAAGGCAGGGAACCCGTTGTCCCTTCACAGACCTGGGTCTCGAGGCAGGGAACCCGTTGTCCCATCACAGACCAGGGTCTCCAGGCAGGGAACCCGTTGTCCGGTCACAGAACAGGGTCTCCTGTCAGGGAACCCGTTGTCCGGTCACAGAACAGGGTCTCAACGCAGGGAACCTGTTGTACCTTCGCAGAACAGGGTCTCGAGGCAGGGAACCCGTTGTCCCATCACAGAACAGGGTCTCCAGGCAGGGAACCCGTTGTCCGGTCACAGAACAGGGTCTCAACGCAGGGAACCTGTTGTACCTTCGCAGAACAGGGTCTCCACGCAGGGAACCCGTTGTCCCGTCACAGAACAGGGTCTCCAAGCAGGGAACACCTTGTCCCGTCACAGAACAGGGTCTCCACGCAGGGAACCCGTTGTCCCGTCACAGAACAGTGTCTCCAGTAAGAGAACCCGTTGCCCCATCACAGAACAGGGTCTCCACGTAGGGAACACATTGCCTCTTACAGAACAGGGTCTCCGCGCATGGAACCCGTTGACCCGTCACAGAACATGGTATCCAGGCAGGGAACTCTTTGTCTCGTCACAGAACACGGTCTCCATTCGGGGAACCCGTTGTCCCGACACAGCACAGGGTTTCCACACAGGGAACCCATTGTCCTGTCACAGAACAGGGTCTCCACGCAGGGAACCCGTTGCCCAGTCAGAGAATGAGGTCTCCGCGCAGGGAACCCCTTGTCCCGTCACAGAACAGGGTCTCCACGCAGGGAAGCCCTTGTCCCATCACAGAACAGGGTCTCCACGCAGGGAACCCGTTGTCCCGTCACAGAACAGGGTCTCCGCGCATGGAACCCGTTGTCCCTTCACAGAAGAGGGTCTCCAGGCAGGGAAACCCTTGCCCTGTCACAGAACAGGGCCTCCATTCGGGGAAACCGTTGTCCCGACGCAGCACAGTGTCTCCACCCAGGGAACCCGTTGTCCCGTCACAGAAGAGGGTCTCCAGACAGGGAAAACGTTGTCCCGTCACAGAAGAGGGTCTCCAGGTAGGGAACCCGTTGAAACCGTCACAGAACGAGGTCTCCGCGCAGGGAACCCCTTGTCCCGTCACAGAACAGGGTCTCCACGCAGGGAACCCCTTGTGCCGTCACAGAACAGTGTCTCGAGGCAGGGAACCCGTTGTCCCGTCACAGAACAGGGTCTCCATGCGGGGAACCCGTTGTCCCTTCACAGAACAGGGTCTCCAGTAAGAGAACCCGTTGCCCCTTCAGAGAACAGGGTCTCCACGCAGGGAACCCATTGCCCCTTACAGAACAGGGTCTCCGCGCATGGAACCCGTTGTCCTCTCCCAGAACATGGTATCCAGGCAGGAAACCCGTTGTCCCGTCACAGAACAGAGTCTCCTGGCAGGGAACCCTTTGTCCCGTCACAGAACAGGGTCTCCACGCAGGGAACCCGCTGTCCCATCACAGAACCTTGTCTCCACGCAGGGAACCCGTTGTCGCTTCACAGAACAGTGTCTCCAGGCAGGGAACCAATTGTCGCTTCAGAGAAGAGGGTCTCCAGCAGGGAACCCGTTGTCCCATCACAGAACAGGGTCTCCACGCAGGGAACCCGTTGTCCCATCACAGAACAAGATCTCCACGCAGGGAACCCGTTGTCCCATCAGAGAACAGGGTCTCCATGCAGGGAACCCATTCTCCCGTCACAAAACAGGGTCTCCACGCAGGGAACCCGATGTCCCATCACACAACAGGGTCTCCAGGCAGGGAACCCCTTGTCCCGTCACATAACAGGTTCTCCACGCAGGGAACCCGTTGTCCCATCACAGAACAGGGTCTCCAGGGAGGGAACCCGTTGTCCCATCACATAACAGGGTCTCCATGCAGGGAACCCGTTGTCCCATCACAGAACAGTGTCTCAACACAGGGAACCCATTGTCCCATCACAGAACAGGGTCTCCACGTTGGGAACCCGTTGTCCCTTCACAGAACTGGGTCTCGAGGCAGGGAACCCGTTGTCCCGTCACAGAACAGGGTCTCCAAGCAGGGAACACCTTGTCCCGTCAAGGAACAGTGTCTCCACGCAGGTAACCCGTTGTCCCGTCACAGAACAGGGTCTCCACGCAGGGAACCCCTTGTCCCGTCACAGAAGAGGGTCACCAGGCAGGGAACCCGTTGTCCCGTCACAGAACAGGGTCTCCAAGCAGGGAACACCTTGTCCCGTCACAGAACAGGGTCTCCACGCAGGGAACCCGTTGTCCCATCACAGAACAGTGTCTAAAGGCAGGGAGCCTGTTGTCCCTTCACAGAACAGTGTCTCAACACAGGGAACCCATTGTCCCGTCACAGAATAGGGTCTCCAGGGAGGGAACCCGTTGTCCCACCACATAACAGGGTCTACAGTCAGGGAACCCCTTGTCCCGTCACAAAACAAGGTCTGCGCCCTGGGAACCCCTAGTCCCGTCACAGAACAGGGTCTCCACGCAGGGAACCTGTTGTCACTTCACAGAACAGGGTCTCCACGCAGGGAACCCGTTGTCCCATCACAGAACAGGGTCTCCACGCAGGGAACCCGCTGTCCCATCACAGAACCTTGTCTCCACGCAGGGAACCCGTTGTCGCTTCACAGAACAGTGTCTCCAGGCAGGGAACCACTTGTCGCTTCAGAGAACAGGGTCTCCAGCAGGGAACCCGTTGTCCCATCACAGAAGAAGGTCTCCACGCAGGGAACCCGTAGTCCCATCACAGAACAAGGTCTCCAGGCAGGGAACCCGTTGTCCCATCACAGAACAGGGTCTCCAGGCTGGGAACCCCTTGTCCCGTCACAGAACAGGTTCTCCACGCAGGGAACCCGTTGTCCCGTCAGAGAACATGGTCTCTAGGGTGGGAACCCGTTGTCCCGTCACAGAACAGGGTCTCCACGTAGGGAACCCGTTGTCCTGTCACAGAACAAGGTCTGCGCCCTGGGAACCCCTTGTCCCGTCTCAAAAGAGGGTCTCCACGCAGGGAAACTGTTATCTCTTCGCAGAACAGGGTCTCCACGCAGGGAACCCGCTGTCCCATCACAGAACAGGGTCTCAACGCAGGGAACCAGTTGTCCCTTCACAGAAAAGTGTCTCAACACAGGGAACCCATTGTCCTGTCACAGAACAGGATCTTCACGCAGGAAACCTGTTGTACCTTCGCAGAACAGGGTCTCGGAACCTGTTGTCACTTCACAGAACAGGGTCTCCACGCAGGGAAACCGTTGTCCCATCACAGAACAGGGTCTCCACGTAGGGAACCCGCTGTCCCATCACAGAACCTTGTCTCCACGCAGGGAACCCGTTGTCGCTTCACAGAACAGTGTCTCCAGGCAGGGAACCAATTGTCGCTTCAGAGAACAGGGTCTCCAGGCAGGGAACTCGTTGTCCCATCACAGAACAAGGTCTCCACGCAGGGAACCCGTTGTCCCATCACAGAACAGGGTCTCCAGGCAGGGAACCCCTTGTCCCGTCACAGAACAGGGTCTAAAGGCAGGGAACCAGTTGTCCCTTCACAGAACAGTGTCTCAACACAGGGAACCCATTGTCCTGTCACAGAACAGGGTCTCCACGTAGGGAACCCGTTGTCCCTTCACAGAACTGGGTCTCGAGGCAGGGAACCCGTTGTCCCGTCACAGAACAGGGTCTCAACGCAGGGAACCTGTTGTACCTTCGCAGAACAGGGTCTCCACGCAGGGAACCCGTTGTCCCGTCAGAGAACAGGGTCTCCACGCTGGGAACCCCTTGTTCCGTCACAGAACAGAGTCTCCATTCGGGGAACCCTTTGTCCCGACACAGCACAGGGTCTCCACTCAGGGAATCCGTTGTCCAATCACAGAACAGGGTCTCCAGGCAGGGAACCCGTTGTCCCGTCACAGAACAAGTTCTCCACGAAGGGAAACCCTTGTCCCGTCACAGAACAGGGTCTCCAGGCAGGGAACCCGTTGTCCCGTCACAGAACAGGGTCTCCACGCAGGGAACCCGTTCTCCCGTCACAGAGGAGGGTCTCCAGGCAGGGAACCCGTTTTCCCATCACAGAACAGGGTCTCCACGCAGGGAAACCCTTGTCCCGTCACAGAACAGGGTCTCCATTCGGGGAACCCGTTGTCCCGACACAGCGCAGGGTCACCACACAGGGAACCCGTTGTCCCGTCACAGAAGAGGGTCTCCAGGCAGGGAACCCCTTGTCCCGTCACAGAACAGGGTCTCCGCGCAGGGAACCCATTGTCCCATCACAGAACAGTGTCTAAAGGCAGGGAACCCGTTGTCCCTTCACAGAACAGTGTCTCAACACAGAGAACCTGTTGTCCCATCACAGAGCAGTGTCTAAAGGCAGGGAGCCAGTTGTCCCGTCACAGAACAGTGTCTCAACACAGGGAACCCATTGTCCCGTCACAGAACAGGGTCTCCAGGCAGGGAACCACTTGTCGCTTCACAGAACAGGATCTCCAGGCAGGGAACCCGTTGTCCCGACACAGAACAGGGTCTCCACGCAGGGAACCCATTGTCCCATCACAGAACAGTGTCTAAAGGCAGGGAACACGTTGTCCCTTCACAGAACAGTGTCTCAACACAGAGAACCTGTTGTCCCATCACAGAGCAGTGTCTAAAGGCAGGGAGCCAGCTGTCCCGTCACAGAACAGTGTCTCAACACAGGGAACCCATTGTCCCGTCACAGAACAGGGTCTCCAGGCAGGGAACCACTTGTCGCTTCACAGAACAGGATCTCCAGGCAGGGAACCCGTTGTCCCGACACAGAACAAGGTCTCCACGCAGGGAAAACGTTGTCCCATCAGAGAACAGGGTCTCAACACAGGGAACCCATTCTCCCGTCACAAAACAGGGTCTCCACGCAGGGAACCCCTTGTCCCGTCACAGAACAGGTTCTCCACGCAGGGAAACCGTTGTCCCGTCACAGAACAGGGTCTCCAGGGAGAGAACCCGTTGTCCCATCACATAACAGGGTCTCCAGGCAGGGAACCCGTTGTCCCGTCACAGAACAAGGTCTGCGCCCTGGGAACCCCTTGTCCCGTCACAGAAGAGGGTCTCCACGCAGGGAACCTGTTGTCACTTCACAGAACAGGGTCTCCACGCAGGGAACCCGTTGTCCCATCACAGAACAGGGTTTCCACGCAGGGAACCCGTTGTCCCATCACAGAACCTTGTCTCCACGCAGGGAACCCGTTGTCGCTTCACAGAACAGTGTCTCCACGCAGGGAACCAATTGTCGCTTTAGAGAACAGGGTCTCCGGGCAGGGAACCCGTTGTCCCGTCACAGAACAAGGTCTCCACGAAGGGAACCCGTTGTCCCATCACAGAACAGCGTCTCCAGTCAGGGAAACCCTTGTCCCATCAGAGAACAGGGTCTAAAGGCAGGGAACCAGTTGTCCCTTCACAGAACAGTGTCTCAACACAGGGAACCCATTGTCCTGTCACAGAACAGGGTCTCCACGTAGGGAACCCGTTGTCCCTTCACAGAACTGGGTCTCGAGGCAGGGAACCCGTTGTCCCGTCATAGAACAGGGTCTCCAAGCAGGGAACACCTTGTCCAGTCACGGAACAGTGTCTCCACGCAGGGAACCCGTTGTCCCGTCACAGAACAGGGTCTCCAGGCAGGGAACCCCTTGTCCCGTCACAGAACAGAGTCTCCATTCGGGGAACCCGTTGTCCCAACACAGCACAGGGTCTCCACGAAGGGAATCCGTTGTCCAATCACAGCTCAGGGTCTCCAGGCAGGGAACCCGTTGTCCCGTCACAGAACAAGTTCTCCACGAAGGGAACCCCTTGTCCCGTCACAGAACAGGTTCTCCAGGCAGGGAACCCGTTGTCCCGTCACAGAACAGGGTCTCCACGCAGGGAACCCGTTCTCCCGTCACAGAAGAGGGTCTCCAGGCAGGGAACCCGTTGTCCCGTAACAGAACAGGGTCTCCGCGCCGGGAACCCGTTGTCCCGTCACAGAACAGGGTCTCCACGCAGGGAACCCGTTGTCCCATCACAGAACAGTGTCTAAAGCCAGGGAACCAGTTGTCCCTTCACAGAACAGTGTCTCAACACAGGGAACCTGTTGTCCCATTACAGAACAGTGTCTCAACGCAGGGAACCAGTTGTCCCTTCACAGAACAGTGTCTCAGCACAGGGAACCCATTGTCCCGTCACAGAACAGGGTCTCCACGTAGGGAACCCGTTGTCCCTTCACAGACCTGGGTCTCGAGGCAGGGAACCCGTTGTCCCTTCACAGAACAGGGTCTCCAGGGAGGGAACCCGTTGTCCGGTCACAGAACAGGGTCTCCTGTCAGGGAACACGTTCTCCCATCACGGAACAGGGTCTCCAGGCCGGGAACCCGTTGTCCCGTCACAGAACGGGGTCTCAACGCATTGAACCTGTTGTACCTTCGCAGAACAGGGTCTCCACGCAGGGAACCCGTTGTCCCGTCACAGAACAGGGTCTCCGCGCATGGAACCCGTTGTCCCTTCACAGAAGAGGGTCTCCACGCAGGGAAACCCTTGCCCTGTCACAGAAAAGGGCCTCCATTCGGGGAAACCGTTGTCCCGACACAGCACAGTGTCTCCACCCAGGGAACCCGTTGTCCCGTCACAGAACAGGGTCTCCAGACAGGGAAAACGTTGTCCCGTCACAGAAGAGGGTCTCCAGGTAGGGAACCCGTTGAAACCGTCACAGAACGAGGTCTCCGCGCAGGGAACCCCTTGTCCCGTCACAGAACAGGGTCTCCACGCAGGGAACCCCTTGTCCCGTCACAGAACAGGGTCTCCAGGCAGGGAACCCGTTGTCCCGTCACAGAACAGGGTCTCCATGCGGGGAACCCGTTGTCCCTTCACAGAACAGGGTCTCCAGTAAGAGAACCCGTTGCCCCTTCAGAGAACAGGGTCTCCGCGCATGGAACCCGTTGTCCCGTCCCAGAACATGGTATCCAGGCACGAAACCCGTTGTCCCGTCACAGAACAGAGTCTCCTGGCAGGGAACCCTTTGTCCCGTCACAGAACAGGGTCTCCACGCAGGGAACCCGCTGTCCCATCACAGAACCTTGTCTCCACGCAGGGAACCCGTTGTCGCTTCACAGAACAGTGTCTCCAGGCAGGGAACCAATTGTCGCTTCAGAGAACAGGGTCTCCAGCAGGGAACCCATTGTCCCATCACAGAACAGGGTCTCCACGCAGGGAACCCGTTGTCCCATCACAGAACAAGGTCTCCACGCAGGGAACCCGTTGTCCCATCAGAGAACAGGGTCTCCATGCAGGGAACCCATTCTCCCGTCACAAAACAGGGTCTCCACGTAGGGAACCCGTTGTCCCATCACATAACAGGGTCTACAGGCAGGGAACCCGTTGTCCCGTCACAGAACAGTGTCTCAACACAGGGAACCCATTGTCCCATCACAGAACAGGGTCTCCACGTAGGGAACCCATTGTCCCTTCACAGAACTGGGTCTCGAGGCAGGGAACCCGTTGTCCCGTCACAGAACAGGGTCTCAACGCAGGGAACCTGTTGTCACTTCACAGAACAGGGTCTCCACGCAGGGAACCCGTTGTCCTGTCACAGAACAGGGTCTCCAAGCAGGGAACACCTTGTCCCGTCACGGAACAGTGTCTCCACGCAGGTAACCCGTTGTCCCGTCACAGAACAGGGTCTCAACACAGGGAACCTGTTGTACCTTCGCAGAACAGGGTCTCCACGCAGGGAACCCCTTGTCCCGTCACAGAACAGGGTCTCCACGCAGGGAACCCATTGTCCCATCACAGAACAGTGTCTAAAGGCAGGGAGCCTGTTGTCCCTTCACAGAACAGTGTCTCAACACAGGGAACCCATTGTCCCGTCACAGAATAGGGTCTCCAGGGAGGGAACCCGTTGTCCCACCACATAACAGGGTCTACAGTCAGGGAAACCCTTGTCCCGTCACAGAACAAGGTCTGCGCCCTGGGAACCCCTTGTCCCGTCACAGAACAGGGTCTCCACGCAGGGAACCTGTTGTCACTTCACAGAACAGGGTCTCCACGCAGGGAACCCGTTGTCCCATCAGAGAACAGGGTCTCCTGTTAGGGAACCCCTTGTCCCGTCACAGAACAGGTTCTCCAAGCAGGGAACCCGTTGTCCCGTCAGAGAACATGGTCTTCAGGGAGGGAACCCGTTGTCCCGTCACAGAACAAGGTCTGCGCCCTGGGAACCCCTTGTCCCATCACAGAAGAGGGTCTCCACGCAGGGAACCCTTTGTCCCATCACAGAACAGGGTCTCCACGCAGGGAACCCGCTGTCCCATCACAGAACCTTGTCTCCACGCAGGGAACCCGTTGTCGCTTCACAGAACAGTGTCTCCAGGCAGGGAACCAATTGTCGCTTCAGAGAACAGGGTCTCCAGGCAGGGAACCCGTTGTCCCGTCACAGAACAGGGTCTCCATGGAGGTAACCCTTTTTCACGTCATGGAACAGGGTCTCCACGCAGGGAACCCGTTGTCCCGTCACAGAACAGTGTCTCCAGTAAGAGAACCCGTTGCCCCATCAAAGAACAGGGTCTCCACTTAGGGAACACATTGTCCCTTACAGAACAGGGTCTCCGCGCATGGAACCCGTTGACCCGTCACAGAACATGGTATCCAGGCAGGGAACTCTTTGTCTCGTCACAGAACACGGTCTCCATTCGGGGAACCCGTTGTCCCGACACAGCACAGAGTTTCCACGCAGGGAACCCATTGTCCTGTCACAGAAGAGGGTCTCCACGCAGGGAACCCGTTGCCCAGTCACAGAACGAGGTCTCCGCGCAGGGAACCCCTTGTCCCGTCACAGAACAGGGTCTCCAGGCAGGGAAGCCCTTGTCCCATCACAGGAGAGGGTCTCCACGCAGGGAACCCGTTGTCACGTCACAGAAGAGGGTCTCCAGACAGGGAAAACGTTGTCCCGTCACAGAAGAGGGTCTCCAGGTAGGGAACCCGTTGAAACCGTCACAGAACGAGGTCTCCGCGCAGGGAACCCGTTGTCCCTTCACAGAACAGGGTCTCCACGCAGGGAACCACTTGTCCCGTCACGGTACAGGGTCTCCAGGCAGGGAACCCGTTGTCCCGTCACAGAACAGGGTCTCCATGCGGGGAAACCGTTGTCCCTTCACAGAACAGGGTCTCCAGTAAGAGAACCCGTTGCCCCGTCAGAGAACAGGGTCTCCACGCAGGGAACCCATTGCCCCTTATAGAACAGGGTCTCCGCGCATGGAACCCGTTGTCCCGTCCCAGAACATGGTATCCAGGCAGGAAACCCGTTGTCCCTTCACAGAACAGAGTCTCCTGGCAGGGAACCCTTTGTCCCGTCACAGAACAGTGTCTCCACGCAGGGAACCCATTGTCCCTTACAGAACAGGGTCTCCGCTCATGGAAACTGCAGTCCCGTCACAGAACATGGTCTCCTGGCATGGAACCCGTTTTGTCTTCACAGAAGAGGGTCTCCAAGCAGGGAACCCGCTGTCCCGTCGCATAACAGGGTCTCCACGCAGGGAGCCCCTTCTCCCGTCACAGAACAATGTCTCCATTCGGGGAACCCGTTTTCCCGTCACAGAAGAGGGTCTCCACGCAGGGAACCCATTCTCCCGTCACAGAACCGGGTATCCACGCAGGGAACCCCTTGTCCCGTCACAGAACAGGGTCTCCACGCAGGGAACCCGTTGTCCCGTCACAGAACAGGGTCTCCACGCAGGGAACCCGTTGTCCCGTCACAGAACAGGTTCTCCACGCAGGGAACCCTTTTTCCCATCACAGAACAGGGTCTCCGTGCACGGAAACCTTTCTCCCTTCACAGAGCAAGGTCTCCACGCAGGGAGCCCCTTGTCCCGTCACAGAACAGGGTCTCCACGGAGGGAACCCGTTGTCCCGTCACAGAACAGGGTCTCCATGGAGGTAACCCTTTTTCACGTCATGGAACAGGGTCTCCACGCAGGGAACCCCTTGTCCCATCACAGAACAGGGTCTCCAGGCAGGGAACCCGTTGTACAGTCACGGAACATGTTCTTCACGCAGGGAACCCCTTGTCCCATCACGGAACATGTTCTCCACGCAGGGAGACCATTTTCCCGTCATAGACCACGTTCTCCACGCAGTGAGCATATTGTAACTTCACGGAACCGGTTCTCCATGCAGGGAGCCCATTGTCCTGTCACGGAACCGGTTCTCCACGCAGGGAGCCCATTGTCCCTTCACAGAACAGGGTCTACAGGCCGGGAACCAGTTGTCCCGTCACAGAACAAGGTCTACAGGCCGGGAACCAGTTTTCCCGTCACAGAACAAGGTCTCCACCCAGGGAACCCCTTGTCCCATCAAAGAACAGTATCTCCACGCAGGGAACCCGTTGTCCTGTCACAGAACAGGGTCTCCTGACAGGGAACCCGTTGTTCTTTCACAGAACAGTGTCTCCACAAGGGAACTCCTTGTCCCACCACAGAACAGGGTCTCCACGCAGGGAACCCTTTGTCCCGTCACAGAACAGGGTCTCCAGGCAGGGAACACATTGTCCCGTCACAGAACATGGTCTCAAGGCAGGGAACCCGTTGTACCGTCAAAGAAGAGTGTCTCCAGGTAGGGAACCCATTGTCCCGTCAGAGAACATGGTCTCCACGCAGGGAACCCGTTGTCCCGTCACAGAACAGGGTCTCCAGGCAGGGAACCCGTTGTCCCATTTCAGAAAAGTGTCTCCAGGCAGGGAACCAATTGTCCCGTCACAGAACAGGGTCTCCAGGCAGGGAACCCCTTGTCCCGTCACAGAACAGGGTCTCCACGCAGGGAAAGAGTTCTCAAGGCACAGAACAGGGTCTCCACGCAGGGAACCAGTTCTCAAGGCACAGAACAGGGTCTCCACGCAGGGAACCAGTTCTCCCGTCACAGAACAGGGTCTCCACGCAGGGAACCTGTTGTCCCGTCACAGAACTGGGTCACCACGCAGGGAACCCGTTGTCCCATCACAGAACAGGGTCGCAAGTCAGGGAACCCGTTGTGCCGTCACAGAAAAGGGTCTCCAGGCAGGGAACCCCTTGTCCCGTCACAGAACAGGGTCTCCACCCAGGGAACCCGTTGTCCCGTCACAGAACAGGGTCTCCGCGCATGGAACCCCTTGTCCCGTCACAGAACAGGGTCTCCAGGCAGGGAACCCTTTGTCCCGTCACAGAACAGGGTCTACAGGCCGGGAACCCGTTATCCCGGCACAGAACAGGGTCTCCACGCAGGGAACCCGTTGTCCCATCACAGAATAGTGTCTCCACAAGGGAACTCCTTGTCCCATCACAGAGCTGGGTCTCCGCGCAGGGAACCCCTTGTCCCGTCACAGAACTGGGTCTCCACGGAGGGAACCCGTTGTCCCATCACAGAACAGGGTCTCAACGCTGGGAACCCATTGTCCCGTCACAGAACATCGTCTCCACTAAGGGAACCCCTTGTCCCATCACAGAACAGGGTCTCCAGGCAGGGAACCCGTTGTCCCGTCACAGAACAGGGTCTCCAGGCAGGGAACCATTGTCCCGTCACAGAACAGTGTGTCCAAACAGGGAACCCCTTGTCCCTTCACAGAACAGGGTCTCCAGGCGGGGAACCCGTTGTCCCGTCACACAACAGGGTGTCCAGGTAGGGAACCCGTTGTCCCGTCACAGAACAGGGTCTCCAGGTAGGGAACCCATTCTCCCGTCACAGAACAGGGTCTCCAGGCAGGAAACCCGTTGTCCCGTCACAGAACAGGGTCTCAACGCAGGGAACCTGTTGTACCTTCGCAGAACAGGGTCTCCACGCAGGGAACCCGTTGTCCCGTCACAGAACAGGGTCTCCACGCTGGGAACCCCTTGTCCCGTCACAGAATAGGGTCTCCAAGCAGGGAACACCTTGTCCCGTCACGGAACAGGGTCTCCACACTGGGAACCCGTTGTCCCGTCACAGAACAGGGTCTCCACGCAGGGAACCCGTTGTCCCGTCACAGAACAGTGTCTCCGGGAAGAGAACCCGTTGCCCCATCACAGAACAGGGTCTCCACGTAGGGAACACATTGCCCCTTACAGAACAGGGTCTCCGCGCATGGAACCCGTTGACCCGTCACAGAACATGGTATCCAGGCAGGGAACTCTTTGTCTCGTCACAGAACACGGTCTCCATTCGGGGAACCCGTTGTCCCGACACAGCACAGGGTTTCCACACAGGGAACCCATTGTCCTGTCACAGAACAGGGTCTCCACGCAGGGAACCCGTTGCCCAGTCAGAGAACGAGGTCTCCGCGCAGGGAACCCCTCGTCCCGTCACAGAACAGGGTCTCCACGCAGGGAAGCCCTTGTCCCATCACAGAACAGGGTCTCCACGCAGGGAACCCGTTGTCCCGTCACAGAACATGGTCTCCGCGCATGGAACCCGTTGTCCCTTCACAGAAGAGGGTCTCCACGCAGGGAAACCCTTGCCCTGTCACAGAACAGGGCCTCCATTCGGGGAAACCGTTGTCCCGACACAGCACAGTGTCTCCACCCAGGGAACCCGTTGTCCCGTCACAGAAGAGGGTCTCCAGACAGGGAAAACGTTGTCCCGTCACAGAAGAGGGTCTCCAGGTAGGGAACCCGTTGAAACCGTCACAGAACGAGGTCTCCGCGCAGGGAACCCATTGCCCCTTACAGAACAGGGTCTCCGCGCATGAAACCCGTTGTCCCATCACAGAACATGGTATCCAGGCAGGAAACCCGTTGTCCCGTCACAGAACAGAGTCTCCTGGCAGGAAACCCTTTGTCCCGTCACAGAACAGTGTCTCCACGCAGGGAACCCATTGCCCCTTACATAACAGGGTCTCCGCTCATGGAAACTGCAGTCCCGTCACAGAACATGGTATCCTGGCATGGAACCCGTTTTGTCTTCACAGAAGAGGGTCTCCAAGCAGGGAACCCGTTGTCCCGTCGCATAACAGGGTCTCCACGCAGGGAACCACTTGTCCCGTCACAGAACAGGTTCACCTCGCAGGGAACCCGTTGTCCCGTCACAGAAGAGGATCTCCACGCATGGAACCCGTTGTCCCATCACAGAGCAGGGTCTACACGCAGGGAGCCCCTTGTCCCGTCACAGAACAGGGTCTCCATTCGGGGAACCCGTTTTCCCGTCACAGAAGAGTGTCTCCACGCAGGGAACCCCTTGTCCCGTCACAGAACAGGGTCTCCACGCAGGGAACCCGTTGTCCCGTCACAGAACAGGGTCTCCACGCAGGGAACCCGTTGTCCTTTCACAGAACAGGTTCTCCACGCAGGGAACCCGTTTTCCCATCACAGAACAGGGTCTCCGCGCATGGAAACCGTTCTCCCTTCACAGAGCAGGGTTTCCACGCAGGGAGCCCCTTGTCCCGTCACAGAACAGGGTCTCCACGGAGGGAACCCGTTGTCCCGTCACAGAACAGGGTCTCCATGGAGGTAACCCTTTTTCACGTCATGGAACAGGGTCTCCACGCAGGGAACCCCTTGTCCCATCACAGAACAGGGTCTCCAGGCAGGGAACCCGTTGTACAGTCACGGAACATGTTCTTCACGCAGTGAGCACATTGTAACGTCACGGAACCGGTTCTCCATGCAGGGAGCCCATTGTATCGTCACGGAACCGGTTCTCCATGCAGGGAGACCATTGTCCCTTCACAGAACAGGGTCTCCACGCAGGGAAACCCTTTTCCCATCAGAGACCAGGGTCTCCACGCGGGGAACCCGATGTCCCATCACGGAACAGGGTCTGCACCCAGGGAACCCCTTGTCCCGACACAGAACAGGTTCTCCACGCAGGGACCCCTTGTCCAGTCACAGAACAGGGTCTCCACGCGGGGAACCCACGGTCCTGTCACAGAACAGGGTCACCACGCATGGAACCCGTTGTCCCGTCACAGAACAGGATCTCCACGCAGGGAACCCGTTGTCCCGTCACAGAACAGGGTCTCTATTCGGGGAACCGGTTGTTCCGTCACAGCACAGGGTCTCCAGGCAGGGAACCCGTTGTCCCGTCACAGAACAGGGTCTCCAGGCAGGGAACCCGTTGTCCCGTCACAGAACAGGTTCTCCACGCCGGAAACCCGTTTTCCCATCACAGAATAGGGTCTCCAGGCAGGGAACCCGTTGTCCCGTCACAGAACAGGGTCTCAACGCAGGGAACCTGTTGTACCTTCGCAGAACAGGGTCTCCACGCAGGGAACCCCTTGTCCCGTCAGAGAACATGTTCTCTAGGCAGGGAACCCATTGTCCCGTCACAGAACAGGGTCTCCAGGCAGGGAATCCCTTGTCCCGTCACAGAACCGGGTCTCCACGCAGGGAATCCCTTGTCCCATCACAGAACAGGTTCTCCACGCAGGGAATCCCTTGTCCCGTCAGAGAACAGGGTCAACACGCTTTGAACCCCTTGTCCCGTCACAGAACAGGGTCTCCACGCAGGCAACAACTTGTCCCGTCATGGAACAGGGTCTCCACGCAGGTATCCCGTTGTCCCGTCACAGAACAGTGTCTAAAGTCAGGGAACCCATTGTGCCGTGACAGCACAGGGTGTCCCGGCAGGGAACCTATTGTCCCGTCACAGAAGAGGGTCACCAGGCAGGGAACCCTTTGTCCCGTCACAGATCAGTGTCTCCAAGCAGGGAACCCCTTGTCCCGTCACAGAACAGGGTCTCCACGCAGGGAAGCAGTCCTCCAGTCACAGATCAGGGTCTCCACACAGGGAAACCATTGTCCCGTCACAGAACAGCGTCTCCACGCAGGGAAACCCTTGTCCCGTCGCAGAACAGAGTCTCCATTCGGGGAACCCGTTGTCCCGACACAGCACAGGGTCTCCACGCAGGGAATCCGTTGTCGAATCACAGCACAGGGTCTCCAGGCAGGGAACCCGTTGTCCCGTCACAGAACAAGTTCTCCACGAAGGGAAACCCTTGTCCCGTCACAGAACAGGGTCTACAGGCCGGGAACCAGTTGTCCCGTCACAGAACAAGGTCTACAGGCCGGGAACCAGTTGTCCCGTCACAGAACAAGGTCTCCACCCAGGGAACCCCTTGTCCCATCAAAGAACAGTATCTCCACGCAGGGAACCCGTTGTCGTGTCACAGAACAGGGTCTCCTGACAGGGAACCCGTTGTTCTTTCACAGAACAGTGTCTCCACAAGGGAACTCCTTGTCCCACCACAGAACAGGGTCTCCACGCAGGGAACCCTTTGTCCCGTCACAGAACAGGGTCTCCAGGCAGGGAACACATTGTCCCGTCACAGAACATGGTCTCCAGGCAGGGAACCCGTTGTACCGTCAAAGAACAGGGTCTCCAGGTAGGGAACCCATTGTCCCGTCAGAGAACATGGTCTCCACGCAGGGAACCCCGTGTCCCGACACAGAACAGGGTCTCCAGGCAGGGAACCCCTTGTCCCGTCACAGAACAGGGTCTCCACGCAGGGAACCCGTTGTCCCATTACAGAAAAGTTTCTCCAGGCAGGGAACCGATTGTCCCGTCACAGAACAGGGTCTCCACGCAGGGAACCCCTTGTCCCTTCACAGAACAGGGTCTCCACGCAGGGAACCAGTTCTTAAGGCACAGAACAGGGTCTCCACGCAGGGAACCAGTTCTCCCGTCACAGAACAGGGTCTCCACGCAGGGAACCAGTTCTCCCGTCACAGAACAGGGTCTCCACTCAGGGAACCCGTTGTCCCATCACAGAACAGGGTCGCAAGTCAGGGAACACGTTGTGCCGTCACAGAAAAGGGTCTCCAGGCAGGGAACCCCTTGTCCCGTCACAGAACAGGGTCTCCACCCAGGGAACCCGTTGTCCCGTCACAGAACAGGGTCTCCGCGCAGGGAACCCCTTGTCCCGTCACAGAACAGGGTCTCCAAGCAGGGAACCCTTTGTCCCGTCACAGAACAGGGTCTACAGGCCGGGAACCCGTTGTCCAATCACAGAACAAGGTCTCCAAGCAGGGAACCCCTTCTCCCGTCAGAGAACAGGTTCTCCAGGCAGGGAACCAGTTGTCCCGGCACAGAACAGGGTGCCCACGCAGGGAACCCGTTGTCCCATCACAGAACAGTGTCTCCACAAGGGAACTCCTTGTCCCATCACAGAGCTGGGTCTCCGCGCAGATAACCCCTTGTCACGTCACAGAACTGGGTCTCCACGGAGGGAACCCGTTGTCCCATCACAGAACAGGGTCTCAACGCTGGGAACACGTTGTCCCGTCACAGAACAGGGTCTCCAGGCAAGGAACCCGTTGTCCCGTCACAGCACAGGGTCTCCACGCTGGGAACCCATTGTCCCGTCTCAGAACATCGTCTCCACTAAGGGAACCCCTTGTCCCATCACAGAACAGGGTCTCCAGGCAGGGAACCCCTTGTCCTGTCACAGAACAGGGTCTCCACACAGGGAACCCGTTGTCCCTTCACAGAACAGGGTCTATAGGCAGGGAACCCGTTGTCCCGTCACAGAGATGGTCTCCACGCAGGGAACCCGTTGTCCCGTCACAGAACAGGGTCTACAGGCCGGGAACCCCTTGACCCATCACAGAACAGTGTGTCCAAGCAGGGAACCCCTTGTCCCGTCACAGAACAGGGTCTCCGCGCAGGGAACCCATTGTCCCGTCGCAGAACAGGGTCTCCACGCAGGGAACCCATTGTCTCATCACAGAACAGGGTCTCCAAGCAGGGAACCCCTTGTCCCGTCACAGAACTGGGTCTCCACGCAGGGAACCCGTTGTCCCACACAGAACGGGGTCTCAACGCTGGGTACACGTTGTCCCGTAACAGCACAGGGTCTCCACGCTGGGAACCCATTGTCCCGTCACAGAACATCGTCTCCACTACGGGAACCCCTTGTCCCATCACAGAACAGGGTCTCCAGGCAGGGAACCCCTTGTCCCTTCACAGAACAGGGTCTCCAGGCAGGGAACCCGTTGTCCCATCACACAACAGGGTCTCCACGCAGGGAACCCCTTGTCCCGTCACAGAACAGGGTCTCCACGCAGGGAACCCGTTGTCCCGTCACAGAACAGGGTCTCCACCCAGGGAAACCGTTGTCCCGTTACTGAGCAGTGTCTCCATGCAGGGAACCAGTTGTCCCGTCACAGAACAGGGTCTTCACGGAGGGAACCCGTTGTCCCATCACAGAACAGGGTCTCCACGCAGGGAACCCCTTGTCCCGTCACAGAACAGGGTCTCCACGCAAGGAACCAGTTCTCAAGGCACAGAACGGGGTCTCCACGCAGGGAACCAGTTCTCCCGTCACAGAACAGGGTCCCCACGCAGGGAACCCCTTGTCCCGTCACAGAACTGGGTCTCCACGGAGGGAACCCGTTGTCCCATCACAGAACAGGGTCTCCAGGCAGGGAACCCATTGTCCCTTCACAGAACAGGGTCTCCATGCAGGGAACCCCTTGTCCCGTCACAGAAAAGGGTCTCCAGGCAGGAAAACCCTTGTCCCATCACAGAACAGGGTCTCCACGCAGGGAACCCGTTGTCTCATCACAGAACGGGGTCTCCACCCAGGGAACCCCTCGTCCAGTCACAGAAGAGGGTCTCCACGCAGGGAACCCCTTGTCCCGCCACAGAATAGGTTCTCAAGGCAGGGAACCCGTTGTCCCGTCACAGAAAAGGGTCACCGGGCAGGGAACCCCTTGTCCCGTCAGAGAACAGGGTGTCCAGGTAGGGAAACCCTTGTCCCGTCACAGAGGAGGTTCTCCAGTCAGGGAACCCACTATCCCGTCACAGAAAAGGGACTCCAGGCAGGGAACCCTTTGTCCCGTCACAGAACAGGGTCTCCAGGTAGGGAACCCGTTGACCAGCCCCAGAACTGGGTCTCCATGCAGGGAACCCCTTGTCCCGTCACAGAACAGGGTGTCTACGCAGGGAACACCTTGTCCCGTCACAGAACAGGGTCTCCAGGCAGGGAAAACCTTGTCCCGTCACACAACAGGGTCTCCACGCAGGGAACCCGTTGTCCCGTCACAGAACAGGGTCTCCAGTCAGGGAACCCGTTGTCCCGTCACAGAGCAGGGTCTCCAGGCAGGGAACCCCTTGTCCCGTCAGAGAACATGGTCTCCACGAAGGGAACCCCTTGTCCCGTCAGAGAACAGAGTCTCCACGGAGGGAACCCCTTGTCCTGTCACAGAACAGGGTCTCCACGGAGGGAACCCCTTGTCCTGTCACAGAACAGGGTCTCCAGGCAGGGAACCCCTTGTCCCGTCACAGAACAGGGTCTCCAGGCGGGGAACCCCTTGTCCCTTCACAGAACAGGGTCTCCAGGCAGGGAACCCGTTGTCCCATCACACAACAGGGTCTCCACGCAGGGAACCCCTTGTCCCGTCACAGAACAGGGTCTCCAGGTAGGGAACCCATTGTCTTGTCACAGAACAGGGTCTCCACCAAGGGAACCCGTTTTCCCCTCACAGAACAGGGTCTCCACCCAGGGAACCCGTTGTCCCGTCACAAAACAGCGTCTCCACGCAGGGAACCCATTGTCCCGTCACCGAACAGTGTCTCCAGGCAGGGAACCCGTTGTCCCGTCACAGAACAGGGTCTCCAGGCAGGGAACCCGTTGTCACGTCACAGAACAAAGTCTCCAAGCAGGGAACCCCTTGTCCCGTCACAGAACAGGGTCTCCACCAAGGGAACCCGTTGTCAGGCACAGAACAGGGTGTCTACGCAGGGAACCCGTTGTCCCGTCACAGAACAGTGTCTCCACAAGGGAACTCCTTGTCCCATAACAGAACTGGGTCTCCGCGCAGGGAACCCCTTGTCCCGTCACAGAAAAGGGTGTCCACACAGGGAACCCGTTGTCCCTTCACAGAACAGGGTCTCCAGGCAGGGAACCCATTGTCCCGTCACAGAACAGGGTCTCCACGCAGGGAACCCGTTGTCCCGTCACAGAAAAGGGTCTCCACCCAGGAAACCCGTTGTCCCTTCAAAGAACAGGGTCTCCACGCAGGGAACCCGTTGTCTCATCACAGAACAGGGTCTCCACCCAGGGAACCCCTTTTCCCGCCACAGAACAGGGTGTCCAGGCAGGGAACCCCTTGTACCGTCAGAGAACAGGGTGTCCACACAGGGAACCCGTTGTCCCGTCAAAGAACAGGGTCTATAGGCAGGGAACCCGTTGTTCCGTCACGCAACAGGGTCTCCACGCAGGGAACCCTTGTCCAGTCACAGAACAGGGTCTACAGGCCGGGAACCCCTTGACCCATCACAGAAAAAGGTCTCCAAGCAGGGAACCCCTTGTCCCGTCACAGAACAGGGTCTCCACCCAGGGAACCCGTTGTCCCGTCACAGAACAGGGTCTCCACGCAGGGAACCCATTGTCCCATCACAGAACAGGGACTCCAGGCAGGGAACACGTTGTCCCGTCACAGAACAGTGTCTCCACCCAGGGAACCCGTTGTCCCGTTACAGAACAGTGTCTCCTGTCAGGGAACCCTTTGTCCCTTCACAGAACAGTGTCTCCAGAAGGGAGCTCCTTGTCCCGTCACAGAACAGGGTCTCCACGCAGGGAACCCATTTTCCCGTCACAGAGCAAGGTCTTCACGCAGGGAACCCATTGTCCCATCACACAACAGGGTCTATAGGCAGGGAACCCGTTGTCCCGTCACACAACAGGGTGTCCAGGTAGGGAACCCCTTGTCCCGTCACAGAGGAGGTTCTCCAGTCAGGGAACCCACTATCCCGTCACAGAAAAGGGACTCCAGGCAGGGAACCCTTTGTCCCGTCACAGAACAGGGTCTCCAGGTAGGGAACCCGTTGACCAGCCCCAGAACTGGGTCTCCATGCAGGGAACCCCTTGTCCCGTCACAGAACAGGGTGTCTACGCAGGGAACACCTTGTCCCGTCACAGAACAGGGTCTCCAGGCAGGGAAAACCTTGTCCCGTCACACAACAGGGTCTCCACGCAGGGAACCCGTTGTCCCGTCACAGAACAGGGTCTCCAGTCAGGGAACCCGTTGTCCCGTCACAGAACAGGGTCTCCAGGCAGGGAACCCCTTGTCCCGTCAGAGAACATGGTCTCCACGAAGGGAACCCCTTGTCCCGTCAGAGAACAGAGTCTCCACGGAGGGAACCCCTTGTCCTGTCACAGAACAGGGTCTCCACGGAGGGAACCCCTTGTCCTGTCACAGAACAGGGTCTCCACGCAGGGAACCCGTTGTCCAGCCCCAGAACTGGGTCTCCATGAAGGGAACCCCTTGTCCCGTCACAGAACAGGGTGTCTACGCAGGGAACACCGTGTCCCGTCACAGAGCAGGGTCTCCAGGCAGGGAACCAGTTGTCCCGTCACACAACAGGTTCTCCAGGCAGGGAACCCGTTGTCCCGTCACAGAACAGGGTCTCCAGTCAGGGAACCCGTTGTCCCGTTACAGAACAGGGTCTCCACGCAGGGAACCCCTTGTCCCGTCAGAGAACAGAGTCTCCACGGAGGGAACCCCTTGTCCTGTCACAGAACAGGGTCTCCACGGAGGGAACCCCTTGTCCTGTCACAGAACAGGGTCTCCAAGCAGGGAACCCGTTGTCCCGTCACAGGACAGGGTCTCAACGCTGGGAACCCGTTGTCCCTTCACAGAACAGGGTCCCCACGCAGGGAACCCCTTGTCCCGTCAAAGAACAGGATCTCCAGGCAGGGAACCCTTTGTGCCATCACAGAACAGGGTCTCCACGCAGGGTACCCTTTGTCCTGTCACAGAACAGGGTCTCCAGGTAGGGAAACCGTTGTCCCGTCACAGAACAGGGTCTCCACGCAGGGAACCCGTTGCTCCAACACAGGACAGGGTCTCCTCGCGGGGAACCCCTTGTCCCATCACAGAACAGGGTCTGCACGCAGGGAACCCATTGTCCCGTCACAGAACAGGGTCTCCAGGTAGGGAATCCGTTGTCCCGTCACAGCACAGGGTCTCCAGGCAGGGAACCCCTTGTGCCGTCACAGAACAGGGTCTCCACTCAGGGAACCCGTTGTCCAGTCACAGAATAGGGTCTCCACCCAGGGAACAAGTTGTCCCGTCACAGAACAGTGTGTCCACTCAGGGAACCCTTTGTCCCATCACAGAACACGGTCTCCATGCAGGGAACCCGTTGTCCCTTCACAGAACAGGGTCTATAGGCAGGGAAACCCGTTGTCCCGTCACACAGCAGGGTCTCCAGGTAGGGAACCCCTTGTCCCGTCACAGAACAGGGTCTCCAACCAGGGAACCCGTTGTCCCGTCACAGAACAGGGTCTCCAGGCAGGGAACCCATTGTCCCGTCAAAGAACAGGGTCTCCAGGCAGGGAACCCGTTGTCCTGTCACAGAACAGGGTCTACAGTCCGGGAACCAGTTGTCCCGTCACAGAACAGGGTCTACAGGCCGGGAACCAGTTGTCCCATCACAGAACAAGGTCTACAGGCCGGGAACCAGTTGTCCCGTCACAGAACAAGGTCTCCACCCAGGGAACCCCTTGTCCCATCAAAGAACAGTATCTCCACGCAGGGAGCCCTTTGTCCTGTCACAGAACAGTGTCTCCTGACAGGGAACAAGTTGTTCTGTCACAGAACAGTGTCTCCACAAGGGAACTCCTTGTCCCACCACAGAACAGGGTCTCCGCGCAGGGAAACAATTGCCCCGTCACAGAACAGGGTCTCCACGCAGGGAACCCTTTGTCCCGTCACAGAACAGGGTCTCCACACAGGGAACACGTTGTCCCGTCACAGAACATGGTCTCCAGGCAGGGAACCCGTTGTACCGTCAAAGAACAGGGTCTCCAGGTAGGGAACCCATTGTCCCGTCACAGAACATGGTCTCCACGCAGGGAACCCCTTGTCCCGACACAGAACAGGGTCTCCAGGCAGGGAACCCGTTGTCCCGTCACAGAACAGGGTCTCCACCCAGGGAACCCATTGTCCCATTACAGAAAAGTGTCTCCAGGCAGGGAACCAATTGTCCTATCACAGAACAGGGTCTCCACGCAGGGAACCAGTTCTCAAGGCACAGAACAGGGTGTCCACGCAGGGAACCAGTTCTCCCGTCACAGAACAGGGTCTCCACGCAGGGAACCTGTTGTCCCTTCACAGAACTGGGTCTCCACGCAGGGAACCCGTTGTCCCATCACAGAAAAGGGTCTCCAGGCAGGGAACCAATTGTCCCGTCACAGAACAGGGTCTCCACGCAGGGAACCCCTTGTCCTATCACAGAACAGGGTCTCCACGCAGGGAACCAGTTCTCCCGTCACAGAACAGGGTCTGCACGCAGGGAACCTGTTGTCCCTTCACAGAACTGGGTCTCCACTCAGGGAACCCGTTGTCCCATCACAGAAAAGGGTCTCCAGGCAGGGAACCCCTTGTCCCGTCACAGAACAGGGTCTCAACCCAGGGAACCCTTTGTCCCGTCACAGAACAGGGTCTCCAGGTAGGGAACCCATTGTCCCGTCACAGAACATGGTCTCCAGGCAGGGAACCCCTTGTCACGTCGCAGAACAGGGTCTCCAGGCTGGGGACCCCTTGTCCCGTCACAGAACAGGGTCCCCACGCAGGGAACCCGTTGTCCCGTTACAGAACAGTGTCTCCAGACAGGGAACCCGTTGTCCCGTCACAGAACAGGGTATGCAGGCCGGGAACCATTGTCCCGTCACAGAACAAGGTCTCCACGCAGGGAACCCCTTGTCCTGTCGCAGAACCGGGTATCCGCGCAGGGAACCCGTTGTCCCGTCACAGAACAGTGTCTCCAGGCAGGGAACCCGTTGTCCCGTCACAGAACAGGGTCTCCACGCAGGGAACCTCTTGTCCTGTCACAGAACCGGGTATCCGCGCAGGGAACCCGTTGTCCCGTCACAGAACAGGGTCTCCAGGCAGGGGACCCCTTGTCCCGTCACAGAACTGGGTCTCCACGCAGGGAAACCCTTGTCCCGTCACAGAACAGGGTCTCCACGAAGGGAACCCCTTGTCCCGTCAGAGAACAGAGTCTCCACGGAGGGAACCCCTTGTCCTGTCACAGAACAGGGTCTCCACGGAGGGAACCCCTTGTCCTGTCACAGAACAGGGTCTCCAAGCAGGGAACCCGTTGTCCCGGCACAGAACAGGGTCTCCGGGCAGGGAACCCCTTGTCCCGTCACAGAACAGGGTCTCCAGGCAGGGAACCCTTTGTGCCATCACAGAACAGGGTCTCCACGCAGGGTAACCTTTGTCCTGTCACAGAACAGGGTCTCCAGGTAGGGAATCCGTTGTCCCGTCACAGCACAGGGTCTCCAGGCAGGGAACCCCTTGTGCCGTCACAGAACAGGGTCTCCACTCAGGGAACCCGTTGTCCAGTCACAGAATAGGGTCTCCACCCAGGGAACAAGTTGTCCCGTCACAGAACAGTGTGTCCACTCAGGGAACCCTTTGTCCCATCACAGAACACGGTCTCCATGCAGGGAACCCGTTGTCCCTTCACAGAACAGGGTCTATAGGCAGGGAAACCCGTTGTCCCGTCACACAGCAGGGTCTCCAGGTAGGGAACCCCTTGTCCCGTCACAGAACAGGGTCTCCAACCAGGGAACCCGTTGTCCCGTCACAGAACAGGGTCTCCAGGCAGGGAACCCATTGTCCCGTCAAAGAACAGGGTCTCCAGGCAGGGAACCCGTTGTCCTGTCACAGAACAGGGTCTACAGTCCGGGAACCAGTTGTCCCGTCACAGAACAGGGTCTACAGGCCGGGAACCAGTTGTCCCATCACAGAACAAGGTCTACAGGCCGGGAACCAGTTGTCCCGTCACAGAACAAGGTCTCCACCCAGGGAACCCCTTGTCCCATCAAAGAACAGTATCTCCACGCAGGGAGCCCTTTGTCCTGTCACAGAACAGTGTCTCCTGACAGGGAACAAGTTGTTCTGTCACAGAACAGTGTCTCCACAAGGGAACTCCTTGTCCCACCACAGAACAGGGTCTCCGCGCAGGGAAACAATTGCCCCGTCACAGAACAGGGTCTCCACGCAGGGAACCCTTTGTCCCGTCACAGAACAGGGTCTCCACACAGGGAACACGTTGTCCCGTCACAGAACATGGTCTCCAGGCAGGGAACCCGTTGTACCGTCAAAGAACAGGGTCTCCAGGTAGGGAACCCATTGTCCCGTCACAGAACATGGTCTCCACGCAGGGAACCCCTTGTCCCGACACAGAACAGGGTCTCCACCCAGGGAACCCATTGTCCCATTACAGAAAAGTGTCTCCAGGCAGGGAACCAATTGTCCCGTCACAGAACAGGGTCTCCACGCAGGGAACCCCTTGTCCTATCACAGAACAGGGTCTCCACGCAGGGAACCAGTTCTCAAGGCACAGAACAGGGTGTCCACGCAGGGAACCAGTTCTCCCGTCACAGAACAGGGTCTCCACGCAGGGAACCTGTTGTCCCTTCACAGAACTGGGTCTCCACGCAGGGAACCCGTTGTCCCATCACAGAAAAGGGTCTCCAGGCAGGGAACCAATTGTCCCGTCACAGAACAGGGTCTCCACGCAGGGAACCCCTTGTCCTATCACAGAACAGGGTCTCCACGCAGGGAACCAGTTCTCAAGGCACAGAACAGGGTGTCCACGCAGGGAACCAGTTCTCCCGTCACAGAACAGGGTCTCCACGCAGGGAACCTGTTGTCCCTTCACAGAACTGGGTCTCCACGCAGGGAACCCGTTGTCCCATCACAGAAAAGGGTCTCCAGGCAGGGAACCCCTTGTCCCGTCACAGAACAGGGTCTCAACCCAGGGAACCCTTTGTCCCGTCACAGAACAGGGTCTCCAGGTAGGGAACCCATTGTCCCGTCACAGAACATGGTCTCCAGGCAGGGAACCCCTTGTCACGTCGCAGAACAGGGTCTCCAGGCTGGGGACCCCTTGTCCCGTCACAGAACAGGGTCCCCACGCAGGGAACCCGTTGTCCCGTTACAGAACAGTGTCTCCAGACAGGGAACCAGTTGTCCCGTCACAGAACAGGGTATGCAGGCCGGGAACCATTGTCCCGTCACAGAACAAGGTCTCCACGCAGGGAACCCCTTGTCCTGTCGCAGAACCGGGTATCCGCGCAGGGAACCCGTTGTCCCGTCACAGAACAGTGTCTCCAGGCAGGGAACCCGTTGTCCCGTCACAGAACAGGGTCTCCACGCAGGGAACCTCTTGTCCTGTCACAGAACCGGGTATCCGCGCAGGGAACCCGTTGTCCCGTCACAGAACAGGGTCTCCAGGCAGGGGACCCCTTGTCCCGTCACAGAACTGGGTCTCCACGCAGGGAAACCCTTGTCCCGTCACAGAACAGGGTCTCCACGAAGGGAACCCCTTGTCCCGTCAGAGAACAGAGTCTCCACGGAGGGAACCCCTTGTCCTGTCACAGAACAGGGTCTCCACGGAGGGAACCCCTTGTCCTGTCACAGAACAGGGTCTCCAAGCAGGGAACCCGTTGTCCCGGCACAGAACAGGGTCTCCGGGCAGGGAACCCCTTGTCCCGTCACAGAACAGGGTCTCCAGGCAGGGAACCCTTTGTGCCATCACAGAACAGGGTCTCCACGCAGGGTAACCTTTGTCCTGTCACAGAACAGGGTCTCCAGGTAGGGAAACCGTTGTCCCGTCACAGAAGAGGGTCTCTACGCAGGGAACCCGTTGCTCCCACACAGGATAGGGTCTCCACACGGGGAACCCCTTGTCCCGTCACAGAACAGGGTCTCCACGCAGGGAACCCATTGTCCCGTCACAGAACAGGGTCTCCAGGTAGGGAATCCGTTGTCCCGTCACAGCACAGGGTCTCCAGGCAGGGAACCCCTTGTGCCGTCACAGAACAGGGTCTATACTCAGGGAACCCGTTGTCCAGTCACAGAATAGGGTCTCCACCCAGGGAACAAGTTGTCCCGTCACAGAACAGTGTGTCCACGCAGGGAACCCTTTGTCCCATCACAGAACACGGTCTCCATGCAGGGAACCCCTTGTCCCTTCACAGAACAGGGTCTATAGGCAGGGAAACCCGTTGTCCCGTCACACAGCAGGGTCTCCAGGTAGGGAACCCCTTGTCCCGTCACAGAACAGGGTCTCCAACCAGGGAACCCGTTGTCCCGTCACAGAACAGGGTCTCCAGGCAGGGAACCCATTGTCCCGTTACAGAACAGTGTCTCCAGGCAGGGAACCCGTTGTCCTGTCACAGAACAGGGTCTACAGTCCGGGAACCAGTTGTCCCGTCACAGAACAGGGTCTACAGGCCGGGAACCAGTTGTCCCGTCACAGAACAAGGTCTACAGGCCGGGAACCAGTTGTCCCGTCACAGAACAAGGTCTCCACCCAGGGAACCCCTTGTCCCATCAAAGAACAGTATCTCCACGCAGGGAACCCTTTGTCCTGTCACAGAACAGTGTCTCCTGACAAGGAACCAGTTGTTCTGTCACAGAACAGTGTCTCCACAAGGGAACTCCTTGTCCCACCACAGAACAGGGTCTCCGCGCAGGGAAACAATTGCCCCGTCACAGAACAGGGTCTCCACCCAGGGAACCCTTTGTCCCGTCACAGAACAGGGTCTCCACGCAGGGAACACGTTGTCCCGTCACAGAACATGGTCTCCAGGCAGGGAACCCGTTGTACCGTCAAAGAACATGGTCTCCAGGTAGGGAAACCATTGTCCCGTCACAGAACATGGTCTCCACGCAGGGAACCCCTTGTCCCGACACAGAACAGGGTCTCCAGGCAGGGAACCCGTTGTCCCATCACAGAACAGGGTCTCCACCCAGGGAACCCATTGTCCCATTACAGAAAAGTGTCTCCAGGCAGGGAACCAATTGTCCCGTCACAGAACAGGGTCTCCACGCAGGGAACCCCTTGTCCTATCACAGAACAGGGTCTCCACGCAGGGAACCAGTTCTCAAGGCACAGAACAGGGTGTCCACGCAGGGAACCAGTTCTCCCGTCACAGAACAGGGTCTCCACGCAGGGAACCATTTCTCCCGTCACAGAACAGGGTCTCCACGCAGGGAACCTGTTGTCCCGTCACAGAACTGGGTCTCCACGCAGGGAACCCGTTGTCCCATCACAGAACAGGGTCTCCACGCAGGGAACCCCTTGTACCGTCACAGAACAGGGTCTCAACCCAGGGAACCCTTTGTCCCGTCACAGAACAGGGTCTCCGCGCAGGGAACCCATTGTCCCGTCGCAGAACAGTGTCTCCAGGCAGGGAACCCGTTGTCCCGTCACAGAACAGGGTCTACAGGCCGGGAACCCGTTGTCCCATCACAGAACAAGGTCTCCAAGCAGGGAACCCCTTGTCCCGTCAGAGAAAAGGTTCTCCAGGCAGGGAACCAGTTGTCCCGGCACAGAACAGGGTGTCCACGCAGGGAACCCGTTGTCCCGTCTCAGAACTGTGTCTCCACAAGGGAACTCCTTGTCCCATCACAGAACTGGGTCTCCGCGCAGGGAACCCCTTGTCCCGTCACAGAACTGGGTCTCCGCGGAGGGAACCCGTTGTCCCACACAGAACGGGGTCTCAACGCTGGGAACACGTTGTCCCGTAACAGCACAGGGTCTCCACGCTGGGAACCCATTGTCCCGTCACAGAACACCGTCTCCACTACGGGAACCCCTTGTCCCATCACAGAACAGGGTCTCCAGGCAGGGAACCCCTTGTCCCTTCACAGAACAGGGTCTCCACGCAGGGAACCCGTTGTCCCGTCACACAACAGGGTCTCCACGCAGGGAACCCCTTGTCCCGTCACAGAACAGGGTCTCCAGGCAAGGAACCCCGTTGTCCCATCACAGAACAGGGTCTCCACGGAGGGAACCCCATGTCCCTTCACAGAACAGGGTCTCCACGCAGGGAACCCCTTGTCCCGTCACAGAACAGGGTCTCCACGCAAGGAACCAGTTCTCAATGCACAGAACGGGGTCTCCACGCAGGGAACCAGTTCTCCCTTCACAGAACAGTGTCCCCACGCAGGGAACCCCTTGTCCCGTCACAGAACTGGGTCTCCACGGAGGTTACCCGTTGTCCCATCACAGAACAGGGTCTCCAGGCAGGGAACCCATTGTCCCGTCACAGAACAGGGTCTCCATGCAGGGAACCCGTTGTCCCGTCACAGAAAAGGGTCTCCAGGCAGGAAACCCCTTGTCCCATCACAGAACAGGGTCTCCCCGCAGGGAACCCGTTGTCTCATCACAGAACAGGGTCTCCACCCAGGGAACCCCTCGTCCAGTCACAGAAGAGGGTCTCCACGCAGGGAACCCCTTGTCCCGCCAGAGAACAGGTTCTCAAGGCAGGGAACCCGTTGTCCCGTCAGAGAACAGGGTGTCCACACAGGGAACCCTTTGTCCCTTCACAGAACAGGGTCTGTAGGCAGGGAACCCGTTGTCCCGTCACGCAACAGGGTCTCCACGCATGGAACCCCTTGTCCCGTCACAGAACAGGGTCTCCAGGTAGGGAACCCATTGTCCTGTCACAGAACAGGGTCTCCACGCAGGGAACCTGTTGTCCCTTCACAGAACTGGGTCTCCACGCAGGGAACCCGTTGTCCCATCACAGAAAAGGGTCTCCAGGCAGGGAACCCCTTGTCCCGTCACAGAACAGGGTCTCAACCCAGGGAACCCTTTGTCCCGTCACAGAACAGGGTCTCCAGGTAGGGAACCCATTGTCCCGTCACAGAACATGGTCTCCAGGCAGGGAACCCCTTGTCACGTCGCAGAACAGGGTCTCCAGGCTGGGGACCCCTTGTCCCGTCACAGAACAGGGTCCCCACGCAGGGAACCCGTTGTCCCGTTACAGAACAGTGTCTCCAGACAGGGAACCAGTTGTCCCGTCACAGAACAGGGTATGCAGGCCGGGAACCATTGTCCCGTCACAGAACAAGGTCTCCACGCAGGGAACCCCTTGTCCTGTCGCAGAACCGGGTATCCGCGCAGGGAACCCGTTGTCCCGTCACAGAACAGTGTCTCCAGGCAGGGAACCCGTTGTCCCGTCACAGAACAGGGTCTCCACGCAGGGAACCTCTTGTCCTGTCACAGAACCGGGTATCCGCGCAGGGAACCCGTTGTCCCGTCACAGAACAGGGTCTCCAGGCAGGGGACCCCTTGTCCCGTCACAGAACTGGGTCTCCACGCAGGGAAACCCTTGTCCCGTCACAGAACAGGGTCTCCACGAAGGGAACCCCTTGTCCCGTCAGAGAACAGAGTCTCCACGGAGGGAACCCCTTGTCCTGTCACAGAACAGGGTCTCCACGGAGGGAACCCCTTGTCCTGTCACAGAACAGGGTCTCCAAGCAGGGAACCCGTTGTCCCGGCACAGAACAGGGTCTCCGGGCAGGGAACCCCTTGTCCCGTCACAGAACAGGGTCTCCAGGCAGGGAACCCTTTGTGCCATCACAGAACAGGGTCTCCACGCAGGGTAACCTTTGTCCTGTCACAGAACAGGGTCTCCAGGTAGGGAAACCGTTGTCCCGTCACAGAAGAGGGTCTCCAGGCAGGGAACCCTTTGTGCCATCACAGAACAGGGTCTCCACGCAGGGTAACCTTTGTCCTGTCACAGAACAGGGTCTCCAGGTAGGGAAACCGTTGTCCCGTCACAGAAGAGGGTCTCTACGCAGGGAACCCGTTGCTCCCACACAGGACAGGGTCTCCACGCGGGGAACCCCTTGTCCCGTCACAGAACAGGGTCTCCACGCAGGGAACCCATTGTCCCGTCACAGAACAGGGTCTCCAGGTAGGGAATCCGTTGTCCCGTCACAGCACAGGGTCTCCAGGCAGGGAACCCCTTGTGCCGTCACAGAACAGGGTCTATACTCAGGGAACCCGTTGTCCAGTCACAGAATAGGGTCTCCACCCAGGGAACAAGTTGTCCCGTCACAGAACAGTGTGTCCACGCAGGGAACCCTTTGTCCCATCACAGAACACGGTCTCCATGCAGGGAACCCCTTGTCCCTTCACAGAACAGGGTCTATAGGCAGGGAAACCCGTTGTCCCGTCACACAGCAGGGTCTCCAGGTAGGGAACCCCTTGTCCCGTCACAGAACAGGGTCTCCAACCAGGGAACCCGTTGTCCCGTCACAGAACAGGGTCTCCAGGCAGGGAACCCATTGTCCCGTTACAGAACAGTGTCTCCAGGCAGGGAACCCGTTGTCCTGTCACAGAACAGGGTCTACAGTCCGGGAACCAGTTGTCCCGTCACAGAACAGGGTCTACAGGCCGGGAACCAGTTGTCCCGTCACAGAACAAGGTCTACAGGCCGGGAACCAGTTGTCCCGTCACAGAACAAGGTCTCCACCCAGGGAACCCCTTGTCCCATCAAAGAACAGTATCTCCACGCAGGGAACCCTTTGTCCTGTCACAGAACAGTGTCTCCTGACAGGGAACCAGTTGTTCTGTCACAGAACAGTGTCTCCACAAGGGAACTCCTTGTCCCACCACAGAACAGGGTCTCCGCGCAGGGAAACAATTGCCCCGTCACAGAACAGGGTCTCCACCCAGGGAACCCTTTGTCCCGTCACAGAACAGGGTCTCCACGCAGGGAACACGTTGTCCCGTCACAGAACATGGTCTCCAGGCAGGGAACCCGTTGTACCGTCAAAGAACATGGTCTCCAGGTAGGGAAACCATTGTCCCGTCACAGAACATGGTCTCCACGCAGGGAACCCCTTGTCCCGACACAGAACAGGGTCTCCAGGCAGGGAACCCGTTGTCCCATCACAGAACAGGGTCTCCACCCAGGGAACCCATTGTCCCATTACAGAAAAGTGTCTCCAGGCAGGGAACCAATTGTCCCGTCACAGAACAGGGTCTCCACGCAGGGAACCCCTTCTCCTATCACAGAACAGGGTCTCCACGCAGGGAACCAGTTCTCAAGGCACAGAACAGGGTGTCCACGCAGGGAACCAGTTCTCCCGTCACAGAACAGGGTCTCCACGCAGGGAACCATTTCTCCCGTCACAGAACAGGGTCTCCACGCAGGGAACCTGTTGTCCCGTCACAGAACTGGGTCTCCACGCAGGGAACCCGTTGTCCCATCACAGAACAGGGTCTCCACGCAGGGAACCCCTTGTACCGTCACAGAACAGGGTCTCAACCCAGGGAACCCTTTGTCCCGTCACAGAACAGGGTCTCCGCGCAGGGAACCCATTGTCCCGTCGCAGAACAGTGTCTCCAGGCAGGGAACCCGTTGTCCCGTCACAGAACAGGGTCTACAGGCCGGGAACCCGTTGTCCCATCACAGAACAAGGTCTCCAAGCAGGGAACCCCTTGTCCCGTCAGAGAAAAGGTTCTCCAGGCAGGGAACCAGTTGTCCCGGCACAGAACAGGGTGTCCACGCAGGGAACCCGTTGTCCCGTCTCAGAACTGTGTCTCCACAAGGGAACTCCTTGTCCCATCACAGAACTGGGTCTCCGCGCAGGGAACCCCTTGTCCCGTCACAGAACTGGGTCTCCGCGGAGGGAACCCGTTGTCCCACACAGAACGGGGTCTCAACGCTGGGAACACGTTGTCCCGTAACAGCACAGGGTCTCCACGCTGGGAACCCATTGTCCCGTCACAGAACACCGTCTCCACTACGGGAACCCCTTGTCCCATCACAGAACAGGGTCTCCAGGCAGGGAACCCCTTGTCCCTTCACAGAACAGGGTCTCCACGCAGGGAACCCGTTGTCCCGTCACACAACAGGGTCTCCACGCAGGGAACCCCTTGTCCCGTCACAGAACAGGGTCTCCAGGCAAGGAACCCCGTTGTCCCATCACAGAACAGGGTCTCCACGGAGGGAACCCCATGTCCCTTCACAGAACAGGGTCTCCACGCAGGGAACCCCTTGTCCCGTCACAGAACAGGGTCTCCACGCAAGGAACCAGTTCTCAATGCACAGAACGGGGTCTCCACGCAGGGAACCAGTTCTCCCTTCACAGAACAGTGTCCCCACGCAGGGAACCCCTTGTCCCGTCACAGAACTGGGTCTCCACGGAGGTTACCCGTTGTCCCATCACAGAACAGGGTCTCCAGGCAGGGAACCCATTGTCCCGTCACAGAACAGGGTCTCCATGCAGGGAACCCGTTGTCCCGTCACAGAAAAGGGTCTCCAGGCAGGAAACCCCTTGTCCCATCACAGAACAGGGTCTCCCCGCAGGGAACCCGTTGTCTCATCACAGAACAGGGTCTCCACCCAGGGAACCCCTCGTCCAGTCACAGAAGAGGGTCTCCACGCAGGGAACCCCTTGTCCCGCCAGAGAACAGGTTCTCAAGGCAGGGAACCCGTTGTCCCGTCAGAGAACAGGGTGTCCACACAGGGAACCCTTTGTCCCTTCACAGAACAGGGTCTGTAGGCAGGGAACCCGTTGTCCCGTCACGCAACAGGGTCTCCACGCATGGAACCCCTTGTCCCGTCACAGAACAGGGTCTCCAGGTAGGGAACCCATTGTCCTGTCACAGAACAGGGTCTCCACGCAGGGAACCAGTTTTCCCCTCACAGAACAGGGTCTCCACCCAGGGAACCCGTTGTCCCGTCACAGAACAGCGTCTCCACGCAGGGAACCCATTGTCCCGTCACCGAACAGTGTCTCCAGGCAGGGAACCCGTTGTCACGTCACAGAACACAGTCTCCAAGCAGGGAACCCCTTGTCCCGTCACAAAATAGGGTCTATACCAAGGGAACCCGTTGTCAGGCACAGAACAGGGTCTCTACGCAGGGAACCCGTTGTCCCGTCACAGAACAGTGTCTCCACAAGGGAACTCCTTGTCCCATCACAGAACTGGGTCTCCACGCAGGGAACCCCTTGTCCCGTCACAGAAAAGGGTGTCCACACAGGGAACCCGTTGTCCCTTCACAGAACAGGGTCTCCACGCAGGGAACCCGTTGTCCCATCACAGAATAGGGTCTCCACGCAGGGAACCCGTTGTCCCGTCACAGAACAGGGTCTCCAGGCAGGGAATCCGTTGTCCAATCACAGAGCAGGGTGGTCACGCAGGGAACCCGTTGTCCCGTCACAGAACAGAGTCTCCGCGCAGGGAACCCATTGTCCCGTCGCAGAACAGGGTTTCCACGCAGGGAACCCCTTGTCCCTTCACGGAACAGGGTCTCCACGCAGGGAATCCCTTGTCCCATAACAGCACAGGGTCTCCACGCAGGGAACCCGTTGTCCCAACACAGAACAGGGTCTCCACGAGGGGAACCCCTTCTCCCGTCACAGAACAGGGTCTCCAGGCAGGGAACCCCTCGTCCCGTCACAGAACAGGGTCTCCAGGCAGGGAACCCGTTGTCCCGTTACAGAACAGTGTCTCCAGGCAGGGAACCCGTTGTCCCGACACAGCGCAGGGTCACCACACAGGGAACCCGTTGTCCCGTCACAGAAGAGGGTCTCCAGGCAGGGAACCCCTTGTCCCGCCACAGAACAGGATGTCCACCCAGGGAAAACGTTGCCCCGTCACAGAACAGGGTCTCCACACAGGGAACCCCTTGTCCCTTCACAGAACGGGGTCTATAGGCAGGGAACCCGTTGTCCCGTCACACAACAGGGTCTCCAGGCAGGGAACCCGTTGTCCCGTCACAGAGCTGGGTCTCCACGCAGGGAACCCGTTGTCCCGTCACACAACAGGGTCTCAATGCAGGGAACCCCTTGTCCCGTCACAGAACAGGGTCTGCACACAGGGAACCCTTTGCCCCTTCACAGAACAGGGACTCCGCGCAGGGAACCCCTTGTCCCATCCCAGAACTGAGTCTCCAGGCAGGGAACCCGTAGTCCCGTCACAGAACAGGGTCTCCTGTCCGGGAACCCCTTGTCCCGTCACAGAACAGGGTCTACAGGCAGGGAACCCGTTGTCCCGTCACAGAACAGTGTCTCCTGGCAGGGAACCCGTTGTCCCGTCACAGAACAGGGTCTACAGGCAGGGAACTCCTTGTCCCGTCAGAGAACAGGTTCTCCAGGCAGGGAAACCTTTGTCCCGTCACAGAACAGGGTCTCCACGCAGGGAACCCGTTGTCCCGTCACAGAACAGTGTCTCCGCGCAGGGAACCCGTTGTAGTGTCTCAGAACATGGTCTCTGCGCGGGGAACCCGTTGTCCCATCCCAGAACAGTGTCTCTAGGCAGGGAACCCGTTGTCCCTTCACAGAACAGGGTCTCCGCACAGGGAACCACTTGTCTCGTCGCAGAACAGGGTCTCCACACAGGGAACCCCTTGTCCCTTCACTGAACGGGGTCTATAGGCAGGGAACCCGTTGTCCCGTCACACAACAGTGTCTCCAGGCAGGGAACCCGTTGTCACTTCACAGAACAGGGTCTTCACCCAGGGAACCCGTTGTCCCTTCGGAGAACAGCGTCTCCACGCAGGGAACCCGTTGTCCCGTCACAGAACAGTGTCTCCAAACAGGGAACCCGTTGTCCCGTCACAGAACAGGGTCTCCAGTCGGGGAACCCCTTGTCCCGTCACAGAACAGGATGTCCACCCAGAGAAAACTTTGTCATGTCACAGAACAGGGTCTCCACGCAGGGAACCCCTTGTCCCTTCACAGAACGGGGTCTATAGGCATGGAACCCTTTGTCCCGTCACACAACAGGGTCTCCAGGCAGGGAACCCTTTGTCCCGTCACAGAACAGGGTCTCCTGTCCGGGAACCTCTTGTCCCGTCACAGAACAGGGTCTGCGGGCAAGGGACCCGTTGTCCCGTCACAGAACAGTGTCTCCTGGCAGGGAACCCGTTGTCCCGTCACAGAACAGGGTCTCCACGCAGGGAACCCGTTGTCCCGTCAGAGAACAGGTTCTCCAGGCAGGGAACCCGTTGTCCCGTCACAGAACATTGTCTCCACGCTGGGAACCCGTTGTCCCATCCCAGAACAGTGTCTCCAGTAAGGGAACCCGTTGTCCCTTCACAGAACAGGGTCTCCGCACAGGGAACCCCTTGTCCCTTCACTGAACGGGGTCTATAGGCAGGGAACCCGTTGTCCAGTCACACAACAGGGTCTCCTGGCAGGCAACCCCTTGTCACGCCACAGAACAGGGTCTCCAGGCAGGGAACCCCTTGCCCCTTCACAGAACAGGGTCTGCACCCAGGGAACCCGTTGTCCCTTCAGAGAACAGGGGCACCAGGCAGGGAACCCGTTGTCCCATCAGAGAACAGGGTCTCCAGGCAGGGAACCCGTTGTCCCGTCACAGAACAGGGTCTCCACGCAGGGAAACCCTTGTCCCGTCACAGAACAGGGTCTCCAGGCAGGGAACCCGTTGTCCCGTCACAGAACAGTGTCGCCCGGCAGGGAACCCATTGTCCCGTCACAGAACAGGGTCTCCATTCGGGGAACCCGTTGTCCCGACACAGCGCAGGGTCACCACACAGGGAACCCGTTGTCCCGTCACAGAACAGGGTCTCCAGGCAGGGAACCCCTTGTCCCGTCACAGAACAGGGTCTCCGCGCCGGGAACCCGTTGTCCCGTCACAGCACAGGGTCTCCACGCAGGGAACCCCTTGTCCCAACACAGAACAGGATGTCCACCCAGGGAAAACGTTGCCCCGTCACAGAACAGGGTCTCCACACAGGGAACCCCTTGTCCCTTCAGAGAACGGGGTCTCCACGGAGGGAACCCGTTGTCCCGTCACACAACAGGGTCTCCAGGCAGGGAACCCGTTGTCCCGTCACAGAGCTGGTTCTCCACGCAGGGAACCCTTTGTCCCGTCACACAACAGGGTCTCAACGCAGGGAACCCCTTGTCCCGTCACAGCACAGGGTCTGCACACAGGGAACCCTTTGCCCCTTCACAGAACAGGGACTCCGCGCAGGGAACCCCTTGTCCCATCCCAGAACTGTGTCTCCAGGCAGGGAACCCGTAGTCCCGTCACAGAACAGGGTCTCCTGTCCGGGAACCCCTTGTCCCGTCACAGAACAGGGTCTACAGGCAGGGAACCCGTTGTCCCGTCACAGAACAGTGTCTCCTGGCAGGGAACCCGTTGTCCCGTCACAGAACAGGGTCTACAGGCAGGGAACTCCTTGTCCCGTCAGAGAACAGGTTCTCCAGGCAGGGAAACCTTTGTCCCGTCACAGAACAGGGTCTCCACGCAGGGAACCCGTTGTCCCGTCACAGAACAGTGTCTCCGCGCAGGGAACCCGTTGTAGTGTCTCAGAACATGGTCTCTGCGCAGGGAACCCATTGTCCCATCCCAGAACAGTGTCTCTAGGCAGGGAACCCGTTGTCCCTTCACAGAACAGGGTCTCCGCACAGGGAACCACTTGTCTCGTCGCAGAACAGGGTCTCCACACAGGGAACCCCTTGTCCCTTCACTGAACGGGGTCTATAGGCAGGGAACCCGTTGTCCCGTCACAGAACAGTGTCTCCAGGCAGGGAACCCGTTGTCCCGTCACAGAACAGGGTCTCCACGCAGGGAACCCCTTGTCACGTCACAGAACAGGGTCTCCAGGCAGGGAACCCCTTGTCCCTTCACAGAACAGGGTCTTCACCCAGGGAACCCGTTGTCCCTTCGGAGAACAGCGTCTCCACGCAGGGAACCCGTTGTCCCATCAGAGAACAGGGTCTCCAGGCAGGGAACCCGTTGTCCCGTCACAGAACATTGTCTCCACGCAGGGAACCCCCTGTCCTGTCACAGAACAGAGTCTCCAGGCAGGGAATCTTTTGTCCCGTCTCAGAACACTGTCGCCAGGCAGGGAACCCTTGGTCCCGTCACAGAACTGGGTCTCCAGGCAGGGAACCCGTTGTCCCGTCACAGAACAGGGTCTCCACGCAGGGAACCCGTTGTCCCTTCCCAGAACAGGGTCTACACGCAGGGAATCCCTTCTCCCGTCACAGAACAGGGTCTCCACGCAGGGAAACCCTTGTCCCGTCACAGAACAGGGTCTCCAGGCAGGGAACCCGTTGTCCCGTCACAGAACAGTGTCGCCCGGCAGGGAACCCATTGTCCCGTCACAGAACAGGGTCTCCATTCGGGGAACCCGTTGTCCCGACACAGCGCAGGGTCACCACACAGGGAACCCGTTGTCCCGTCACAGAACAGGGTCTCCAGGCAGGGAACCCCTTGTCCCGTCACAGAACAGGGTCTCCGCGCCGGGAACCCGTTGTCCCGTCACAGCACAGGGTCTCCACGCAGGGAACCCCTTGTCCCAACACAGAACAGGATGTCCACCCAGGGAAAACGTTGCCCCGTCACAGAACAGGGTCTCCACACAGGGTACCCCTTGTCCCTTCACAGAACGGGGTCTATAGGCAGGGAACCCCTTGTCCCGTCACAGAACAGGGTCTATAGTCCGGAACCATTGTCCCGTCACAGAACATGGTCTCCACACAGGGAACCCCTTGTCCCGTCACAGAACAGGGACTCCAGGCAGGGAACCCGTTTTCCCACCACAGAACAGGGTCTCCGCGCAGGGAACCCCTTTTCCCTTCACTGAATGGGGTCTATAGGCAGGGAACCCGTTGTCCAGTCACACAACAGGGTCTCCAGGCAGGGAACCCGTTGTCCCATCAGAGAACAGGGTCTCCACGCAGGGAACCCGTTGTCCCGTCACAGAACAGGGTCTCCAAGCAGGGAACCCCTTGTCCCGTCACAGAACAGGGTCTACAGGCCGGAACCATTGTCCCGTCAGAGAACAGGGTCTCCACACAGGGAACCCCTTGTCCCGTCACAGAACAGGGACTCCAGGCAGGGAACCCGTTGTCCCTTCACAGAAAAGGGTCTCCGCACAGGGAACCACTTGTCTCGTCGCAGAACAGGGTCTCCACACAGGGAACCCCTTGTCCCTTCACTGAACGGGGTCTATAGGCAGGGAACCCGTTGTCCAGTCACAGAACAGGGTCTCCACGCAGGGAACCCCTTGTTCCGTCACGGAAGAGGGTCTCCAGGCAGGGAACCCGTTGTCCTGTCACAGAACAGGGTCTCCGGGCAGGGAACCCCTTGTCCCATCACACAACAGGGTCTCCAGGCAGGGAACCCGTTGTCCCGTCACAGCACAGGGTCTCCACGCAGGGAACCCCTTGTCCCGTCAAAGAACAGTGTCTCCAAGCATGGAACCCCTTGTGCCGTGACAGAACAAGGTCTCTGTGGAGAGCTATTTGGCTGTGAACGGGCATGTGAGCAATCCAGACAATTGCTTGACAATTGTAAGGTAGTGACCCACAGGCACTGAGGCCTCGCCTGAGGGTTACTAAAGTTCGTGTATGTGCAGAAGCCTTGGGAAAGGTTAGCACGGAAAACTACTGAGAGAGATACGCAGAGAAGGAATGTTAACTGTAACCTTGAAACATATACTGTAATAGTTAACCAATCAGTAAACTGTTGCTAGCACTCGGCTAAGTGAAGTTAACCAACCAAGTGTTATCGAATGTTCTACTGTTCTGAAACTTTCCTATAAAAGGCATGATTGCGCACATTAAATTCTTCAGCGTGGATCACATTGATCTGTGTTTCATTGTTCCCAAACCCCCGCAAGTGGCGCCCGAACAGGGACCCCTCAACTCTGCCTCCTGAGAGCTGCTTTGTCGGTGAAGATCAGCGCAGACCTGACGGGTGGGAGGCCGACCGAAAAGCAGCCGGCAGCAGACCTGCCAAGTAGAGAGAGCACGGCTGTGCCGCAGGAGAAAAAGAAAAAAGAAAAAAGAAAAAAAAAAAAGAAGAAAGAGAGTCTCCGCGTAAAAGAGTCCACTTCGATAAAGGCAAGTGGCGGTCGGGGAGGAATGGGGGCGGCTCAAACTAAGGAAGAGACAGCTGTCCTTAATTTCCTCCAATGCATCCTCTCAAGGAGAGGGATTAAATATGAAGAAGATGTACTTAAAGGGTTACTCCAGTGGAGTAAAGAAAAGGGGCTATTTAGTGGGATTGGAACAGCATTTGAAATATCCACATGGGAGGCGATAGGCGTACAGCTCTGGGACACTATAACTGATGGGGGGAAGGCAGCGCGTGAGGCCCAAAAATACTCCACGCTGTGGAAACTTGTCCGAGAGACTTTGCGGGATATGAAATCAGAAAGAGCTGCAGCTGCTTCGGCAGTTAAAGCCTTATATCCGGCAATGCCATCCGCAACCCCCAGTGCCCCCCCACCCGGATCCCTGCTTGAGCCTCCCGCCCCCCTCCCCCCTCCCTCCCTCCCTGCCTCCCAATTAATCGCAGAGCCCCTGACGAAGGGTTCCAAGAACCCCGATCGGTGTCCCTTCGATCACTGTACTGGAGGGAGAACTTACCCGAAAATTGCAAAAACGATTAAGAGGGGTTTTCAAGCCATGCCCAGTAAAGAGAGATCAAAATCTGATATTGCTACTAATCCTGACGATATCGAACCTCCCTGTGAGGTGAAGGCATCCACAGATTACAGGCCTGGTGTGCCAGAATATTCCCTTACCTACACCCCAAACCATTCCCCCATTAACTCTAATGTCTCTACCCCAGAAGAAGCAGAAAAACCGAAAGAACTAAATGACTCAACAAAAGAATTATTGCAGGAGGCAAGCAGATATCCCACTGTGTGGAGATTAATCACTGACTCATTAAAAAAAAAAAAAAAAAAAAAAAAAAAAATGCAAGCAGAAGAGCTTTTCCACTCCCATGGAACAAATGCGAAAAAACCAGAACCGATGGATGGGCCAGGGGATACAAATTTGTATCTTCCTTTATCACTTTCGCCGCCCCTGGCCTCCCTCCCCCCAGAGCCTGATCCTCAAGATCGTCAAGGTTGGGACAAATGGACAGGATTGTTAGATGAGAAAGTACAGACACTTCATGACGGACTTACAAATTTACAGCTCTCCGACACGGCTAAGTCAAAGAATGAGATAGTGGAGCCCAAACCCCCCCCCCACCACCCCCACCCCCCCACCCCTCCGAACCTCCACCAGTTGCTGCCGCGGCTGCGGAGGCTGAGGACGGCGATGAAGGCAATCCTTTTGCCCCAGACCCTGTTAATCCCGAGAAAAAGCCTACTCTCAGATCACCTGAAACCTACAGGAGAAAATGTTTTAATTGCACTTGATAACACTGAAACTCCAGAACACGTTAATGAGGAGCCTGTGCATTTTCATCAGACTGTTGTTGCTGCTCCTGAGATTCTGATGCCTGATAATGCTGATGCTGACCTGGATAGTCCTTTTGACCCGAGGCCTGTTGATCCGGAAAAGAAGCCTGATTTAGATCCCCCAGATCCTCATGATAAATGGGCAGTTATAAAGGGAAAAGTAAGATGGGTGGGGGGTGCAGATGTATTGTGTGCTTATAGTCTGTCTGTGATATTCATGTACTAAAAGTTAGCAAATGTAACTACGTCTGTGTTTCTATCGACCCTTGCAGACCTTTATAGATACTGTTGGCCACTTCTCCCGATGTAGGCTGGCCACCTGCATTGGAATGAGTGTGCATTTTGGTCAGTATAAAAGCCCAAGCCTCATGCGATGTGAGGGAGGCAGAGCCTCTGCGGGGACGCCCGCTGAGATTGAGCCTGCCACCTTGCACTGCGATGATGCTGCTTGGAGCTGGTTTCCTGATTGTCTTCACAGGGTCATTGCAACTACATTTTGTATGTGTGACCATGTAGTGGGAGTAATGATTGTCTGCATTTTGTGTTTCACATATTGTAGTTGTGTGGAGTGTGTTTGTGGGATCCCATGAATGTGTGTGTATGTGTGTGTCTGTTGAGGGCAGACAGTGTTCTGTGTATTTTTTGTTATTGGGTTAATGTAAAAGTTTTTAATGGGTAGCAGATTAACATTTTGGGCAAGAAAGGGTTAATGCAGAGGTGCTGCTGCCAGCAGGAATTTATGGCTGCTGCTCAGCAGGCTGGCAGCTGTAGCTGCTGCTGGGCAGGCAGGCATTTGTAGCTCCTGCCGAGCAGTACTGCTTAGTGTGTTTAAGGTAACCTAGGGGAGAATCCAAGCTTTACCAATCTCCACCCAAACAGCACCAGGGTGGCAGAGATACGGTGCAGTTTGCTTCTGCACCTGCTTCACATTCCTGTTTCATCAGAATGCCTTTGCTTTAAGGAATCATTTTTAGCTTGACTTACTTCTCGAGAACTGATGGCATGGGGGAAGGGATATATTTGTGTTCTACCTACAGGTCCATGGAGGCTGCCTGCAAAGTTTCTCAGGCCTTGTCATGAGCTGGATGGACGAGCGGAAAAACCCAATGCCTTAGCTACAGGAGCTTGAATGTGTGTGCATGTAAAGTAGCTCTTATTAGAGGCTGTGATTTTGTGTATAACACCACCTGTACTCACTAGCCAGTTGCTAATAAGAAACTACGCCTTGTATTGTATGGATTTGTCACTTGTAAAAGAGATGTTAGCGCATACAAATTTGCAGCAGCTGTCAGAAGATGATAAGGCAAAACCCGCAGAAGTTAAGCTAACAGGAAGAGGTTATATGTTTGCTTACAGATCAAGGCATTCGGTGGATACCGGCTCGGTGGATACGGCCCTGGCGCAACTCAGCAGAAAGCCTTTCCTCTACAGCAGAAGATGTCAGTGATGATTAAGAACCTGTTAGTGGTTAAGCTGTTAATTTTGCTCTTTGTATATAATTCTGTATCTCTGTTACACGAAATTAATCCTAGAAAAAATTTGTGGGTAACATGGGCCAGTGAGAGTGGGGTGTCGGAATTTTGTCTTGCTATGGCATCAGCCACAGATCCATTTCAAACATGTCTAATAGGAATACCTGGGTATAATGAGAACAGCTTTAAGGCATTTTCGACCAACAACTGCAGTAAGTCAAAAAATGTTGCGGACTGCTCAGCAGAATTGATATCTGGATTGAATAGGACACTCCCTTGGGATCCACAAGAATTAAATTTAATGGCATCGCAAGCAATTGGGAATAGCTCACAAAACTGGACACAAACCTGCATAATGTTTGGATGCAAATATGCAGGCTGCCCATATTCAGTCAACTCACCAGATGTTTCGCCCAAAGATAGCACCTATTGGTACGCTAATGAATATTGTGGGATAAATGATACGGCTGGGAAGGCAACAGCCTTTAAGGCATACGGATCTACTCACTGGCCTGGGTCAGTGCCCCTCCTTTGGAATAACAAATCTGCCAAGGCCCTACCACCAGATGTCTTTTTAATCTGTGGGGATAGGGCATGGCAAGGAATACCGGAAGACATTGTTGGAGGGCCATGCTATTTAGGTTCACTGACTATTTTTGCACCAAAGTTTACAGAATTGAGTAATCTTAGTCATATTCTCCACTATAGATCAATAGGACTCACCCCTGATTGTAATGACAATGTTCAATTACTGAGCAGAGCTGCTCTAGTAGCTCTGTCACTATTTGTCCCTGGAGCGGCTGCAGGAAATGCCCTAAGAACAGCAGCCCAGCTAGCTTGTTGGGCAGAAAAGCAGGCTAATGTAACTACTGCCGTTCTCGAAGAATTATTAATGGATCAAAATAGCTTAAGACACTCCCTCCTGCAGAACTGCACAGCCATCGACTTTTTGCTGTTGGCACAGGGTCATGGCTGTGAGGACTTTGAAGGTATGTGTTGTGTGAATCTGTCCGATCACAGTAAGAGCGTTCACAAACAATTGACCTATCTAAAAGGACACTCACAAAAAATCCAACAAGATGTGAATCCTTTAGATGACTGGCTCCGCAACATTTTTTCAGGATGTGGAATAGGGACTTGGATTCAAAATTGGATAATTATTGCTTTGAAGGTTTTAGGCATTATATTACTAATTTTGCTTGCATGCACCATTGTATTTACTATACTGAAGAAATTTGTAAACAGAATGCTAAATCAAATCTGGATTGCTCAAAAACAAGAAGAGGGTATTGTGGAAGCATTCCTTTCAGTTAACGGACATGTGAGCAATCCAGCCTTTTGAATGAGAGAACTCCACTGGTAAGAAATTTCTTTGGCTGATCCCTCACTGCCACTAGCATCTTCAACATGCTGCTGCACCCTGTAGTATATATACTGCTAATGTAAATCTGTATGTGCTTTGCCATAGTAGTGACTTGTTACTGAATGAAGCAGGTGAACCTCTGCACTGACAACAAGGTGCCAAGACTGAGGTTGGCCAAATACCTCCTGTCACAGTCAAGGGCAAGACTGGGTTGGCCTCTGTGTTTGCCACCAAGAAGAACCTTTAGCTCCGCTGCTGGCTGCAACCCAGCAGGCGTTGAGTGGTGGGGACACATGCCATGCCAGACCTTGATGTGAGGGATGGCCTCTCCTGTTATCAGAGAGCTATACAGGAGAGAAAGGCAGGCCAAGCAGCCTGTGGTTGGCATATGTTGGAGATATGATCTAGTCCAAATCCTCTGCTCAAATAGGGTCGTCTAAAGCAGGTATTATATATAAAAACACCCAAGGGAAATGTAAGGACTTTCTTCAAACAGTTTGCAAAGCGTAAATTGTACAAAAGCTTTTGAATTTGTCTAGTTTTGATTCTCTTTCTGCAATACAGCATTTGTGACATCTAACAGATGATTCCTTGCCCAAACCACCAGTTCTATATAAAGACCTACATGATAATGAGTGGAAAGGACCAGAACCATATCAAGTTATAGAATGTAATAAAGGATGTAATGTGACTGCAAGACTAAAGCAAAGTGTGCAAAATGATTCCAGTGTAAGTTTGTTATGCTGTTTTTAATGGCAACACGTATGTGACTATGTTAATACAAGTACAAGTAAATTCTTTAAAAAAGATAGTTTTGTAGAATTGTAAGGCTTTAGATATATTAACAGCTCAAGTAGACAGAGTATGTACTTTAATTAATGAATCTTGTTGTAGTTATCTTGATCAGTCTGGAAAGACCTTGAAAGATGTTAAAGAAATTTGGAAGCATGCAAAAGTACTTCATGATGTCAATCAGAACGATAAAATTCCTTGGTTAAATGCCCTTCTTACATCTTGGGACTTTAATGGTTGGCTCACATCTCTGATTAAAGGTATTGGAATGATTTTGGTAGTAATCTTGACCATAGTTATGATTGTACCTTGTATTTTGCAATGTATTCGTGGTATGATTGAAAACCTGGTAAAACAGCTTTGGCTTACTCAAGAAAAGAAAAGGGGGAGATGTGGATGATTTCTTGTTAGGGAATGGACATATGCCTGCTCTGAATGAAAGCCAAGCATGTGCAGCTGGCCATGTAGCAGGGGTAACTCCTGGTTACCTCTGTGCAGCCGACCGTGGAAAAGAAGCAACTCCCGGACAGTTAATGAGACAAGAATGCAGGCCTGGAAGATAAGAAGGAGCTAAGATAAGAGGCTTGCTGAATTGGACTGTAAATTTCGCTTGCTTACAAAAAACACACTTTAGGTTCTCACGAGTGCAAAAGTTACAAGTACTCTCAGAATGGGATTGGTTTCAAAAGTTGTTACAGAGTTGGGGTATTAGTAGTTGGCTAGGAGTAGTAATCAAACAAGGTTTAACAGTTTCAACGGTATTGATTATTATTGTTTTAATCTCTTGCTGTTTGTGGAAGTGTATTGCCAGTATGCTATTTCGTGCTGTGAATCGGGTCCGGATTGCTCAAAAACAAAAAGGGGGATTTGTGGAGAGCTATTTGGCTGTGAACGGGCATGTGAGCAATCCAAACAACTGCTTGACAATTGTAAGGTAGTGACCTGCAGGCATTGAGGCCTCGCCTGAGGATTACTAAAGTTCGTGTACGTGCAGAAGTCTTGGGAAAAGTTAGCACAGAAAACTACTGAGAGAGATACGCAGAGAAGGAATGTTAACTGTAACCTTGAAACATATGCTGTAATAGTTAACAAATCCGTAAACTGTTGCTAGCACTCGGCTAAGTGAAGTTAACCAACCAAGTGTTATCGAATGTTCTACTGTTCTGAAACTTTCCTATAAAAGGCATGATTGCGCACATCAAATTCTTCAGCGTGGATCACAATGATCTGTGTTTCGTTGTTCCTAAACCCCCGCGAAAGGAGACCCTGTTCTGCGACGGGACAAGGGGTTCCCTGCGTGGAGACCCTGTGCTGGGACTGGACAAGGGATTCCCTGCGTGAAGACCCTGTTCTGTGACGGGACAACGGGTTCCCTGCGTGGAGACCCTGTTCTATGGCGGGACAACGGGTTCCCTGCCTGGAGACCCTGTTCTGTGAAGGGACAAGGGGTTCCCTGCGTGGAGACCCTGTTCTGTGACGGGAAAACGGGTTCCCTGCGCGGAGAACCTGTTCTGTGACGGGACAAGGGGTTCCCTGCGCGAAGACCCTGTTCGGTGACGGGACTACGGGTTCCCTGCCTGGAGACCCTGTTGTGTGATGGGACAACGGGTTCCCTGCCTATAGACCCCGATCTGTGAAGGGACAAGGGGTTCCCTGCGTGGAGACCCTGTTCTGTGGAGGGACAACGCGTTCCCTGCGTGGAGACCCTGTTCTGCGACAGGGCAACGGGTTCCCTGCGGAGACCTTATACTGTGACGGGACAAGGGGTTCCCTGCGTGGAGACCCTGTTCCGCGGCGGGACAAGGGGTTCCCTTCGTGGAATACCTGTTCTGTGACGGGACAACGGGTGCCCTGCCTGGAGACCCTGTTCTGTGACAGGACAATGGTTCCCTGCGTGGAGACCCTGTGCTGTGACGGACAACGGGTTCCCTACGTGGAGACCCTGTCCAGTGACGGGGCAATGGGTTCCCTGCGTGGAGACACTGTTCTGTGACGGGACAAGGGGTTCCCTGCCTGGAGACACTGTTCCGTGACGGACAACAGGTTCCCTGCCTGGAGACCAAGTTCAGTGAAGGGACAATGGGTTCCCTGCCTGGAGAACATGTTCCGTGACGGGACAATGGGTTCCCTGACTGGAGACACTGTTCCGTGACGGGACAACAGGTTCCCTGCCTGGAATACCTGTTCTGTGACGGGACAACGGGTTCCCTGCGTGGAGACGCTGTTTTGTGATGGGACAACGGGTTCACTGTGTGGAGAACCTGTTCTGTGACGGGACAAAGGGTTTGCCGCGTGAAGACCCTGTTCCGTGACGGGACAAGGGGTTCCCCGCGTGGAGACCTTGTTCTGTGACGGCAGAATGGTTTCCGTGCGCGGAGACCCTGTTCTGTGACGGGACAAGGTGTTCCCTGCGTGGAGACCCTGTTCGATGATGGACAACGGGTTCCCTGCGTGGAGACCCTGTTCTGTGATGGGACAACGGGTTCCCTGCTCGGAGACTCTGTTCTGTGACGAGACAACGGCTTCCCAGCGCGGCGACTCTGTTCTGTGATGGGACAACGGGTTCCATGCGCGGAGACCCTGTTCTGTGACGGGAGAACGGGTTCCCTGCCTGAAGATCCTGTTCCGTGACGGGACCATGGGTTACCTGAGGGGGGACCCTGTTCTGTGACGGGACAACGGGTTCCATGCGCGGAGACCCTGTTCTGTGACGGGTCAAGGTGTTCCCTGCGTGGAGACCCTGTTCCATGACGGGAAAGTGGGTTCCCTGCCTGGAGACACAATTCCGTGAATTGACAATGGGTTCCCTGCCTGGAGAACCTGTTCCGTGACGGGACAAGGGGTTCCCCGACTGGAGACCCTGCTCCGTGACGGGACAAGGGGTTCCATGACGGGAGACCCTGTTCTGTGACGGGAAATGGGGTTCCCTGCGTGGAGACCCTGTTCTGTGACGGGACAACGGGTTCCCTGCGTGGAGACCCTGTTCTGTAACAGGAGAACGGGTTCCCTTCGTGGAGACCCTGTTCTGCGACGGGACAACGGGTTCCCTGCGTGGAGACCCTGTTCCGTGAAGGGACAGTGGGTTCGCACCCTGGAGACCCTGTTCCGTGAAGGGACATGGGGTTCCCTGCCTGGAGAACCTGTTCCGTGACGGGACAATGGGTTCCCTAACTGGAGACCCTGTTCCGTGATGGGACAACGGGTTCCCTGCATGGAGACCCTGTGCTGTGACGGGACAAGGGATTCCCTTTGTGAAAACCCTGTTCTGTGATGGGACAACGGGTTCCCTGCCTGGAGACCCTGTTTTGTGACAGGACAACGGATTCCCTGGGTGGAGACCTTTTGCAGAGTTTCTTGTTGTGAGCAATCCAGCCTCTGAGTTAGCTTCACTCGAGTAGTGAGCTGAGGGCTTCACAGGCTACTGAAAGGGTCAACACAGGATGTCTACGTGCCGACATGATGAGGACGTTGCCTTGGGGAGGCACTGAGCAGGCTTACCACGAAGGCGCTGAGCACCGCAATCAGGCACTGAGCACCTGCATTCAGGTTGCCACAAAGGCACTGAGCAGGATGTCGGCGCCAGATCAGATTAGCACGGAGCAGGCCTTGCTTGCAAGGCAGGAGCCTGTCGCTATGGACGTTTCACAAGTTAACCAATCAGATAAGGACTGTTCCAGTACTTTGTAACCTTTCTATAAAAGCTGATGCTTGCGTTTAATAAATTGTCAACGTTTGATCACATTGGTCGTTGCTGCGTTGTCCATGTTCTCCTGCCGCAGAGACCCTGTTCTGTGACAGCAAAACGGGTTCCCTGAGTGGAGACCCTGTTCTGTGACGGGACAAGGGGTTCCCTGCATGGAGACCCTGTTCTGTAGCGGGACAACGGGTTCCCTGCGTGGAGACCCTGTTCAGTGAAGGGACAGTGTGTTCCCAGCCTGGAGACCCTGTTCCGTGAAGGGACAAGGGGTTCCCTGTGTGGAGAACCTGTTCCATGACGGGACAGTGGGCTACCTAACTGGAGACCCTGTTCCGCGACGGGACAAGGAGTTACCTGTGTGGAGAACCTGTTCTGTGAACGGACAAGGAGTTCCCTGCGAGCAGACCCAGTTCTGTAATGGGACAACGGGTTCCCCGGGTGGAGACCCTGTTCTGCGACGGAACAAGGGGTCACTTGCGTGGAGACCCTGTTCTGTGACGGGACAAGGGATTCCCTTCGTGAAAACCCTGTTCTGTGACGGGACAACGAGTTCCATGCCTGGAGACCCTGTTTTGTGACGGAACTACAGGTTCCCTGGGTGGAGACCCTGTTCTGTGACGGGACAACGGGTTTTCAGCGCGGAGACTCTGTTCTGTGACGGGACAACGGGTTCCCTACGCGGAGACCCTGTTCTGTGATGGGACAAGAGGTTCCCTGAGTGGAGAACCTGTTCTGTGACGGGACAACGGGTTCCTAGCGGGGAGAACCTGTTCTGTGACGTCACAGCGGTTTCCCTGCCTCGAAACCCTGTGCTGTGACGGGACAACCGGTTCCCTGACTGGAGACCCTGTTCTGTGATGGGACAAGTGGTTTCCTGCCTGGAGACCCTGTTCTGTGATGGGACAACGGGTTCCCTGCCTGGAGACCCTGTTCTGTGACGGGACAACGGGTTCCCTGCTTGGACACCCTGTTCTGTGATGGGACAACTGTTTCCCTGAATGAAGATCCTGATCCATGACGGAAACACGGGTTCCCTGCGTGGAGACCCAGCTCCGTGAAGGGACAAGGAGGTACCTGTGTAGGGACCCTGTTCGGTGACGGGACAACGGGTTCCCTGCGTGGAGACCCTGTTCCGTGATGGGACCATGGGTTCCCTGCTTGGAGACCCTGTTCTGCGACTGGACAAGGGCTTCCCTGCGTGGAGACCCTGTGCTGTGACAGGACAAGAGATTCCCTGCCTGAAGACCATGTTCTGAGACGGGACAACGGGTTCCCTGGGTGGAGACCCTGTTCTGTGGCGGGACAATTTGTTCCCTGCCTGGAGACCCTGTTCTGTGACGGGAAAAGGGGTTCCCTGCGTGGAGACCCTGTTCAGTGAAAGGACAACATGTTCACGGCGTGGAGACCCTGTCCTGTGAAGGGACAATGGGTTCCCTGCCTGGAGACCCTGTTCTGTGACGGGACAAGTGGTTCCCTGCGTGGAGACCCTGTTCTGTGACGAGACAACGGGTTCCCTGCGTGGAGACCCTGTTCTGTGACGGGAGAAAGGGTTCCCTGCGAGGAGACCCTGCTCTGTGACGGGACAACGGGTTCCATGCATGGAGACCCTGTTGTGTGACCGGACAACGGGTTCCCCGAATGGAGACCCTGTTCTGTGACGGGAAAACGGGTTCCCTGCCTATAGACCCTGTTCTGCGACGGGACAACGGGTTCAATGTGTGGAGACCCTGTCCTGTGACGGGACAAGGGGTTCCCTGCCTGGAGACCCAGTTCTGTGACGGGACAAGGGGTTCCCTGCGTGGAGACCCTTTTCTGTGACGGCAGAACGGGTTCCCTGCCTGGAGACACTGTTCTGTGATGGGACAAAGGGTTTCCTGCCTGGAGACCCTGTTCTGTGAAGGGACAACGGGTTCCCTGCCTGGAGACCCTGTTCTGTGACGGGACAACGGGTTCCCTGCCTGGAGACCCTGTTCTGGGATGGGACAACGGGTTCCCTGCGTGGAGACCCTGTTCTGTGAAGGGACAACGGGTTCCCTGCTTGGAGAACCTGTTCTATGACGGGACAATGGGTTCCCTGCCTGGAGACGCTGTTCTGTGATGGGAGAACGGGTTCCCTGCCTGGAGACAATGTTCTGAGATGGGGCAATGGGTTCCCTGCGTGGAGACCCTGTTCTTTGGCGGGACAACGGGTTCCCTGCGTGGAGACCCTGTTCTGTGACGGGACAAGTGGTTCCCTGCGTGGAGACCCTGTTCTGTGACGGGACAAGGGGTTTCCTGCCTGGAGAACCAGTTCTGTGAGGGGACAAGGGGTTCCCTGCCTGGAGACCCTGTTCTGTGACGGGACAAGGGGTTCCCTGCGTGGAGACCCTGTTCTGTGATGGGACAAGGGGTTCCCTGTGTGGAGACCCTGTTCTGTGACGGGACAACTTGTTTCCTGTGTGGAGACCCTGTTCTGTGACGGGACAAAGTGTTCCTTGCCTGGAGAACCTGTTCTGTGAGGGGACAAATGGTTCCCTGCTTGGAGACCCTGTGCTGTGACGGGACAAGGGGTTCCCTGCGTGCAGACCCTGTTCTGTGACGGGACAAAGTATTCCCTGGCTGGAGACCCTGTTCTGTGACGGGACAAGGGGTTCCCTGCGTGGAGACCCTGTTCTGAGACGGGACAACGAGTTCCATGCGTGGAGACACTGTTCTGTGATGGAAAAGAAGTTCCCTGCGTGGAGACCCTGTTCTGTGACGACACAAGGGGTTCCCTGCCTGGAAACCCTGTTCCGAGACGGGACAAGTGGTTCCCTGCGTGGAGACCCTCTTCTGTGACAGGACACCGGGTTCCCTGCGTGGAGATACTGTTCTGCGACGGGAGAAGGGGTTCCCTGCGTGGAGACCCTGTTCTGTGACGGGACAAAGGCTTCCCCGGCAGGAGACCCTGTTCTGTGACGGCACAAGGGGTTCCCTGCTTGGAGACCCTGTTCTGTGACGGGAGAATGGGTTCCCTGCGTGGAGACCCTGTGCTGTGACTGGACAACGGGTTCCTTGCCTGGAGACCCTGTTTTGTGACGGGACAAGGGGTTCCCTGTGTGGAGACCCTGTTCTGTGATGGGACAACGGATTCCCTGCTCGCAGACCCTGTCCTGTGACGGGACAAGGGGTTCCCTGCGTGGAGACCCTGTTCTGTGACGGAACAAGGGGTTCCCTGCTTGGAGACCCTATTCTGTGATGGGATAACGGGTTCCCTCCGTGGAGAATCTGTTCTTTGATGTGACAACGGGTTCCCTGCGTGGAGACCCTGTTCTGTGTCGGGAAAACGGGTTCCCTGCGTGGAGACAGTGTTCTGTGACGGGACAACGGTTTCCCTGAATGGAGACCCTGTTTTGTGACGGGACAATGGGTTCCCCGCCTGGAGACACAGTTCTGTGACGGGACAAGGGGTTCCCTGCGTGGAGAACCTGTTCTGAGAAGGGACAAGGGGTTCCCTGCGTGGATACAATGTTCTGTGACGGGACAACGGGTTCCCTGCGTGGAGACCCTGTTCTGTTATGGCACAACGGATTCCCTGTCTGGAGACCCAGTTCTGTGACGGGACAACGGGTTCCCTTCGTGGAGACCCTGTTCTTTTACGGGACAAGGGGTTCCCTTCGTGGAGACCCTGTTCTGTGACGGGACAAGGGGTTCCCCTATTGGAGACCCTGTTCTGTGATGGGACAAGGGGTTCCCTGCGTGGAGACAATGTTTTGTGACGGGACAAGGGGTTCCCTGCCTGGAGACACAGTTCTGTGACGAGACAACTGGTTCCCTGCGTGGAGACCCTGTTGTGTGACGGGACATCGATTTCCCTGCGTGGAGACCCTGTTCTGCGACGGGATAATGGGTTCCCTTTTTGTAGACACTGTGTTGTGACGGGAGAACGGGTTCCCTGCCTGGAGACACTGTTCTGTGACGGGACAAGGGGTTCCCTGCCTGGAGACTCTGTTCTGTGACATGACAAGGGGTTCCCTGCGTGGTGACGCTGTTCTGTGACGGTACAACGGTTTCCTTGCTCGAGACACTGGTCTGTGACAGGACAACGGGTTCCCTGCCTGGAGACCCTGTTCTGTGACGGGACAATGGGTTCCCTGCCTGGAGACACAGTTCTGTGACAGGACAAGGGGTTCCCTGCGTGGAGACACTGCTCTGTGACGGGACAAGGTGTTCCCTGCGTGGAGACCCTGTTCTGTGACGGGACAATGGGTTCCCTGACTGGAGACCCTGTTCTGTGACGGGACAACGGGTTCCCTGCCTGAAGACCCTGTTCTGTGACGGCTCAAGGGGCTCCCTGCGTGGAGAACCTGTTCTGTGGCAGGACAGCGGTTTCCCTGCGAGGAGACCCTGTTCTGTGACGGCACAAAGGGTTCCCTGCCGGCAGACCCAGTTCTGTGACGGGACAAGGGGTTCCCTGCGTGGAGACCCTGTTCTCTGATGGGACAACGGGTTCCTTGTGTGGAGACTCTGTTCTGTGATGGGACAATGGGTTCCCTGCGTAAAGACCCTGTTCTGTGACAGGGCAATGGGTTCCCTGCGTGGAGACACAGTTCTGTGACGGGACAAGGGGTTCCCTGAAGTGGAGACACTGTTCTGTGACGGGACAGGGCGTTCCCTGCTTGGAGAACCTGTGCTGTGACAGGACTACGGGTTCGCAGCCTGGAGACCCTGTTCTGTGACGGGACAATGGGTTCCCTGCCTGGAGACCCTGTTCTGTGAAGGGACAACGGGTTCAATGCCTGGAGACCCTGTTCTGTGACGGGACAACGGGTTCCCTGCCTGAAGACCCTGTTCTGTGACGGGACAACGGGTTCCCTGCGTGGAGACCCTGTTCTGTGACGGGACAATGGGTTCCCTGCCTGGAGACACTCTTCTGTGACGGGACAAGGGGTTCCCTGCCTGGAGACTCTGTTCTGTGAGGGGACAAGGGGTTCCCCTCGTGGAGACCCGGTTCTGTGACGGGACAAGGGGTTCCCTGCGTGGAGACCATGTTCTGAGACGGGACCAGGGGTTCCCCTCGTGGAGACCCTGTTCTGTGACGGGACGAAGTGTTCGCTGCGTGGAGAAAATGTTTTGTGACGGGACAAGGGGTTCTCTGCCTGGAGACACAGTTCTGTGACGGGACAATGGGTTCCCTGCGTGGAGACCCTGTTCTGTGACGGGACAACGGGTTCCCTGCGTGGAGACCCTGTTCTGCAACGGGACAATGGGTTCCCTTTTTGGAGACACTGTGCTGTGACGGGACAACGGGTTCCCTGCCTGAAGACCCAGTTCTGTGACGGCTCAAGGGGTTCCCTGCGTGGAGAACCTGTTCTGTGGCAGGACAGCGGGTTCCCTGCGAGGAGACCCTGTTCTGTGACGGGAAAAAGGGTTCCCTGCGTGGAGACCCTGTTCTGTGATGGGACAACGGGTTCCTTGTGTGGAGACCCTGTTCTGTGATGGGACAATGGGTTCCCTGCATGGAGACCCTGTTCTGTGACGGGACAACGGTTTCCCTGCCTGGAGACCCTGTTCTGTGACGGGACAATGGGTTCCCTGCGTGGAGACACTGTTTTGTGACGGGACAAGGGGTTCCCTGCCTGGAGACACTGTTCTGTGATGGGAGAACGGGTTCCCTGCCTGGAGAACCTGTTCTGTGACGGGACAACGGGTTCCCTGCGTGGAGATCCTGTTCTGTTACAGGACAAGGGGTTCCCAGTTTGGAGACACAGTGCTGTGACGGGCCAAGGCGTTCCCTGCCTGGAGACCCTGTTCTGCGACGGTACAACGGGTTCCCTGCGTGGACACACTGTTCTGTGACGGGACAAAGGGTTCCCTGCCTGGAGACCCTGTTCTGCGACTGCACAAGGGGTCCCCTGCCTGGAGACCCTGTCCTGTGAAGGGGTAACGGGTTCCCTGCCTGGAGACACAGTTCTGGGATGGGACAAGGGATTCCCTGCGTGTAGAAACTGTTCTGTGACGGGACAAGGGGTTCCCTGCCTGGAGACCCTGTTCTGTGACGGGGCAAGGGGTTCCCTGCGTGGAGACACTGTTCTGTGACGGGACTGGGCGTTCCCTGCGTGGAGAACCTGTGCTGTGACGGGACCACGGGTTCCCAGCCTGGAGACCATGTTCTGTGACGGGACAAAGGGTTCCCTGCATGGAGACCCTGTTCTGTAGCGGGACAACGGGTTCCCTGCCTGAAGACCCTGTTCTGTGACGGCACAAGGGGTTCCCTGCGTGGAGAACCTCTTCTGTGGCGGGACAGCGGGTTCCCTGCGAGGAGACCCTGTTCTGTGACGGGACAACGGGTTCCGTGTGTGGAGACTCTGTTCTGTGATGGGACAACGGCTTCCCTGCGTTAAGACCCTGTTCTGTGACGGGACAACGGGTTCCCTGCGTGGAGACCCTGTTCTGTGACGGGACAATGGGTTCCCTTTTTGGAGACACTCTGCTGTTACGGGACAACGGGTTCCCTGCGTGCAGACACTGTTCTGTGACGGGACAAGGGTTTTCCTGCCTAGAGACCCTGTTCTGTGATGGGACAACGGATTCCCTGCTGGCAGACCCTGTTCTGTGACGGGACAAGGGGTTCCCTGCATGGAGACCCTGTTCTGTGACGGGACAAGGGGTTCCCTGCGTGGAGACACTGGGCTGCGACGGGACAACGGGTTCCTTGCCTGGAGACCCTGTTCTGTGACGGGACAACGGGTTCCCTGCGTGGAGACCCTGTTCTGTGAAGGGACAAGGGGTTCCCTGTGTGGAGACCCTGTTCTGTGAAGGGACAACGGGTTCCCTGCTTGGAGACCCTGTTCTCTGACGGGACAAGGGTTTCCCTGCGTGGAGACCCTGTTCTGTGACGGGACAAGGGGTTCCCTGCGTGGAGACCATGTTCTGAGACGGGACCAGGGGTTCCCCTCGTGGAGACCCTGTTCTGTGGCGGGACGACGGGTGCGCTGCGTGGAGACAATGTTCTGTGACGGGACAAAGGGTTCCCTGCGTGGAGACCCTGTTCTGTGACGGGACAACGGGTTCCCTGCGGGGAGACCCTGTTCTGCGACGGGACAATGGGTTCCCTTTTTGGAGACACTGTGCTGTGACGGGACAAGGGGTTCCCTGCGTGGAGACCCTGTTCTGTGACGGGACAAACGGTTCCCTGCGTGGAGACCCTGTTCTGTGACGGGACAATGGGTTCCCTGCCTGGAGACAATGTTCTGTGATGGGACAACGGATTCCCGGCCTGGAGACCCTGTTCTGTGGCGGGACAAACTGTTCCCTGCGTGGAGACCCGGTTCTGTAAAGGGACAAATTGTTCCCTGCGTGGAGACCCTGTTCTGTGAAGGGACAATGTGTTCCCTGCCTGGAGACACAGTTCTGTGACGGGACAAGGGGTTCCCTGCTTGGAGACCCTTTCTGTGAAGGGACACGGGGTTCCCTGCGCGGAGAAGCTGTTCTGTGAAGGGACAATGGGTTTCCTGCCTGGAGACACTGTTCTGTGACGGGACAAGGGGTTCCCTGAAGTGGAGACACTGTTCTGTGACAGGACAACGGGTTCCCTGCATGGAGACCCTGTTCTGTGACGGGACAAGGGGTTCCCTGGGTGGAGGCCCTGTTCTGTGACGGGACAAAAGGTTCCCTGAGTGGAGACCCTGTTCTGTGATGGGACTACTGGCTCCCTGCCTGGAGACCCTGTTCTGCGACGGGACAATGGGTTCCCTGCGTGGAGACACTCTTCTGTGATGGGACAACCGGTTCCCTGCGTGGAGACCCTGTTCTGTGACGGGACAAAGGGTTCCCTGCCTGGAGATCCTGTTCTGTGATGGGACAACGGGTTCCCTGCGTGGAGACCCTGTTCTGTGACGGGACAAGGGGTTCCCTGTGTGGAGACCCTGTTCTGTAGCGGGACAAGGGGTTCCCTTCGTGGAGACACAGTTCTGTGACGGCACAAGGGGTTCCCTGCGTGGAGACCCTGTTCTGTGACGGGACAACGGGTTCCCTGCGTGGAGAATCTGTGCTGTGACGGGACAACGGGTTCCTTGCCTGGAGACCCTGTTCTATTACGGGACAAGGGGTTCCCTGTGTGGAAACCATGTTCCGTGAAGGGACAAGTGGTTCCCTGCGTGGAGACCCTGTTCTGTGACAGGTCAACGGGTTCCCTGCGTGGAGACACTGTTCTGTGACGGGACAAGGGGTTCCCTGCTTGGAGACCCTGTTCTGTGACGGGGCAACAGGTTCCCTGCGTGGAGACCCTGTTCTGTGGTGGGACAACGGGTTCCCTGCGTGGAGACCCTGTTCTCTGACGGGACAAGGTGTTCCCTGTGTGGAGACCCAGTTCTGTGACGGGACAACGGGTTCCCTGCGTGGAGACCCTGTTCTGAGACGGGACCAGGGGTTCCCCTCGTGGAGACCCTGTTCTGTGACGGGACAACGGGTTCGCTGCGTGGATACAATATTTTGTGACGGGACAAGGGGTTCTCTGCCTGGAGACACAGTTCTGTGATGGGACAATGGGTTCCCTGCGTGGAGACCCTGTTCTGTGACGGGACAACGGGTTCCCTGCGTGGAGACTCTGTTCTGCATCGGGACAATGGGTTCCCTTTTTGGAGACACTGTGCTGTGACAGGACAACGGGTTCCCTGCGTGGAGACCCTGTTCTGTGACGGGACAACGGGTTCCCTGCGTGGAGACCCTGTTCTGTGACGGGACAAAGGGTTCCCTGTGTGGAGAGCCTGTTCTGTGACGGGACAATGGGTTCCCTGCGTGGAGACAATGTTCTGTGACGGGACAACGGGTTCCCGGACTGGAGACCCTGTTCTGTATCGGGACAGCGGGTTTCCTGCGTGGAGACCCTGTTCTGTAACGGGACAAATTGTTCCCTGCCTGGAGACCCTGTTCTGTGACGGGACAATGGGTTCCCTGCCTGGAGACACAGTTCTGTGACGGGACAAGGGGTTCCCTGCGTGGAGACCCTGTTCTGTGAAGGGACACGGGGTTCCCTGCGTGGAGACCCTGTTCTGTGACAGGACAAAGGGTTCCCTGCCTGGAGACCCTGTTCTTTGATGAGTCAACGGGTTCCCTGCGTGAAGACCCTGTTCTGAGATGGGACAACGGATTCCCTGCATGGAGACCCTGTTCTGTGACGGGACTACGGGTTCCCTGCCTGGAGACACTGTTCTGTGACGGGACAAGGGGTTCCCTGCGTGGAGAACCTGTTCTGTGACGGGACAATGGGTTCCCTGCTTGGAGACCCTGTGCTGTGACGGGACAAGGGGTTCCTTGCCTGGAGACCTGCGGGGATTTGGGAACAACGAAACACAGATCAATGTGATCCACGCTGAACAATTTAATGTGCGCAATCATGCCTTTTATAGGAAAGTTTCAGAACAGTAGAACATTCGATAACACTTGGTTGGTTAACTTCACTTAGCCGAGTGCTAGCAACAGTTTACTGATTGGTTAACTATTACAGCATATGTTTCAAGGTTACAGTTAACATTCCTTCTCTGCGTATCTCTCTCAGTAGTTTTCCGTGCTAACTTTTCCCAAGGCTTCTGCACATACTCGAACTTTAGTAACCCTCAGGCGAGGCCTCAGGGCCTGCGGGTCACTACCTTACAATTGTCAAGCAATTGTCTGGATTGCTCACATGCCCGTTCACAGCCAAATAGCTCTCCACAGAGACCCTGTTCTGTCACGGCACAAGGGGTTCCATGCTTGGAGACCCTGTTCTTTGACGGGACAAGGGGTTCCCTGCGTGGAGACCCTGTTCTGTGACGGGACAACGGGTTCCCTGCCTGGAGACCCTGTTGTGTGATGGGACAAGGGGTTCCCTGCCCGGAGACCCTGTTCTGTGACAGGACAAAGGGTTCCCTGCCTGGAGACCCTCTTCCGTGACGGAACAAGGGGTTCCCTGCGTGGAGACCCTGTTCTGTGACGGGATAATGGGTCCCCTGCGTGGAGACCCTGTTCTTTGATGTGACAACGGGTTCCATGCGTGGAGACCCTGTGCTGTGTCGGGACAAATGGGTTCCCTGCCTGGAGACCCTGTTCTGTGACGGGACAACGGGTTCCCTGCGTGGAGACCCTGTTCTGTGACGGGACAATGGGTTCCCTGCCTGGAGACACAGTTCTGTGACGGGACAAGGGGTTCCCTGCGTGGAGACCCGGTTATGTGACGGGACAAGGGGTTCCCTGCTTGGAGAACCTGTTCTGTGACGGGACAAGGGGTTCCCTGGGTGGAGACCCTGTTCTGTTATATGACAACGGATTCCATGCCTGGAGACCCTGTTCTGTGACGGGACAAGGGGTTCCCTGCGTGGAGACCCTGTTCTGTGTTGGAAAACAGGTTCCCTGCGTGGAGACCCTGTTCTGTGATGGAAAACAGGTTCCCTGCGTGGAGACCCTGTTCTGTGACGGGACAACGGGTTCCCTGCGTGGAGACCCTGTTCCGTGACGGGACAAGGGGTTCCCTGTGTGGAGACCCTGTTCTGTGACGGGACAAGGGGTTCCCCTAGTGGAGACCCTGTTCTGTGATGTGACAAGGGGTTCCCTGCGTGGAGACAATGTTTTGTGACAGGACAAGGGGTTCCCTGCCTGGAGACCCTGTTCTGTGACGAGACAACGGGTTCCCTGCGTGGAGACCCTTTTCCGTGACGGGACAACGGGTTCCCTGCGTTGAGACCCTGTTCTGCGACGGGACAATGGGTTCCCTTTTTGGAGACCCTGTTCTGTGATGGGACAACGGGTTCCCTGCCTGGAGAACCTGTTCTGTGACGGGACAAGGGTTTCCCTGCGTGGAGACCCTGTTCTGTGACAGGACAAAGGGTTCCCTGCGTGGAGACCCTGTTCTGTGACGGGACAACAGGTACCCTGCGTGGAGACCCTGTTCTGTGACGGGACAATGGGTTCCCTGCCTGGAGACCCTGTTCTGTGGCGGGACACCGGGTTTCCTTGCCTGGAGACCCTGTTCTGTAACGGCACAAATTGTTCCCTGCGTGGAGACCCTGTTCTGTGACCGGGCAATGGGTTCCCTGCGTGGAGACGCTGTTCTGTGATGGAAAACAGGTTCCCTGCGTGGAGACCCTGTTCTGTGATGGGACAATGGATTCTCTGCCGGGAGAACCCTGTTCTGTGACGGGACATTGGGTTCCCTGACTGGAGACCCTGTTCCGTGACGGGAAAAGGGGTTCCCTTTTTGGAGGCCCTGTTCTATGACAGGACAACGGGTTCCCGGACTGGAGACCGTGTTCTGTGGTGGGACAACGGGTTCCCTGCCGGGAGACTCTGTTCTGTGACGGGACAATGGGTTCCCTGCCTGGAGACCCTGTGCTGTGATGGGACAACTGGTTCCCTGCGTGGAGACCCTGTTCTGTGACGGGACAATGGGTTCCCTGCTTGGAGAACCTGTTCTGTGACGGGACAACAGGTTCCCCGCCTGGAGACCCTGTCCTGCGATGGGACAACGGATTCCCTGCATGGAGACCCTGTTCTGAGATGGGACAACTGATTCCCTACGTGGAGACCCTGTTCTGTGAAGGGACAATGGGTTCCCTGACTGGAGACCCTATTCCGTGACGGGACAACGGGTTCCCTGCGTGGAGACCCTGTTCTGTGATGGGACAATGGGTTCCCTGCGTGGAGACCCTTTTCCGTGACGGACAAGAGGTTCCCTGCGTGGAGACCCTGTTCTGTGACGGAAAAAGGGGTTCCCCGCGTGGAGACCCTGTTCTGTGACGGGGCAAATTGTTCCCTGCCAGGAGACCCTGTTCTGTGATGGGACAACGGCTTCCCAGGGTGGAGACCCTGTTCTGTGAAGGGACAACGGGTTCCCTGCCTGGAGACCCTGTTCTCTGACGGGACAACGGGTTCCCTGCGTGGAGACCCTGTTCTGTGACGGGACAACGGGTTCCCTGCTTGGAGACCCTGTTCTGCGACGGGACAATGGGTTCCCTTTTTGGAGACACTGTGCTGTGACGGGACAACGGGTTCCCTGCGTGGAGACCCTGTTCTGTGACGGGACAACGGGTTCCCTGCGTGGAGACCCTGTTCTGTGACGGGACAAAGGGTTCCCTACCTGGAGACCCTCTTCTGTGACGGGACAACGGGTTCCCTGACTGGAGACCCTGTTCTGTGACGGGACAAGGGGTTCCCTGCGTGGAGACACTGTGCTGTGACGGGGCAACGGGTTCCTTGCCTGGAGACCCTGTTCTGTGATGGGACAACGGATTCCCTGTTGGCAGACCCTGTTCTGTGACGGGACAAGGGGTTCCCTGAGTGGACATCCTGTTCTGTGACGGGACAACGGGTTCCCTGCCTGGAGACACTCTTCTGTGACGGGACAACGGGTTCCCTGCGTGGAGACAATGTTCTGTGACGGGACAACGGGTTCCCTACGTGGACACCCTGTTCTGTGGCGGGACGCCAGGTTTCCTGCGTAGAGACCCTGTTCTGTAACGGGACAACTTGTTCCCTTGTGGAGACCCTGTTCTGTGACGGGACAATGGGTTCCCTGTGTGGAGACCCTGTTCTGTGATGGGACAACCGATTCCCTGCTGGCAGACCCTGTTCTGTGACGGGACAAAGGATTCCCTGCCTGGAGTCCCTGTTCTGTGATGGGACAAGGGGTTCCCTCCTTGGAGACCCTGTTCTGTGACGGGACAACGGGTTCCCTGCATGGAGACCCAGTTCTGTGATGGGACAAGGGTTTCCCTGCGTGGTGGCCCTGTTCTGTAACGGGACAAAGGGTTCCCTTCGTGGAGACCCTGTTCTGTGACGGGACAACGGGTTCCCTTCGTGGAGACCCTGTTCTGTGGTGGGACAACGGGCTCCCTGCGTGGAGACCCTTTTCTGAGACGGGAAAATGGGTTCCCTGCGTGGAGACCCCGTTCTGTGATGGGACAACGGGTTCCCTGAGTGGAGACACTGTTCTGTGACGGGACTAGGGGTTCCCTGCCTGGAGACCCTGTTCTGTGATGGGACAATGGGTTCCCTGAGTGGAGACCCTGTTCTGTGACGGGACAAAGGGTTCCCTGCGTGGATACACTGTTCTGTGACGGGACAACGGGTTCCCTGCGTGGAGACCCTGTTCTGTGACAGGACAACGGGTTCCCTGCCCGGAGACCCTGTACCGTGACGGGACAAGTGGTTCCCTGGCTGGAGACCCTGTTCTGTGACGGCACAAGGGGTTCCCTGCTTAGAGACCCTGTTCTGTGACGGGACAATGGGTTCCCTGCGTGGAGACCCTGTTCTGTGACAGGACAACGGGTTCCCTGCCTGGAGACACTCTTCTCTGACAGGACAAGGGGTTCCCTGCGTGGAGACCCTGTTCCGTGACGGGACAACGGGTTCCCTGCGTGGAGACATTGTTGTGTGACAGTTCAACGTGTTCCCTGCGTGGAGACCCTGTTCTTTGATGTGACAACGGGTTCCCTGCGTGGAGACCCTGTTCTGTGACGGAACAAGGGGTTCCCTTTGTGGTGACCCTGTTCTGTGACGGGACAAAGGGTTCCCTGCCTGGAGATCCTGTTCTGTGACGGGACGAGGGGTTCCCTGCGTGGAGAACCTGTTCTGTGACGCGACAATGGGTTCCCTGCGTGGAGACCCTGTTCTGTGATGGGACAACGCGTTCCCTGCCTGGAGACACTGTTCTGTGACGGGACAAGTGGTTCCCTGCGTGGAGACCCTGTTCTGTGACAGGACAACGGGTTCCCTGCGTGGTGACACTGTTCTGTGATGGGACAGTAGGTTGCCTGCGTGGAGACCCTGTTCTGTGAAGGGACGACGTGTTCCCCGGCTGGAGACCCTGTTCTGTGACGGCACAAGGGGTTCCCTGCTTGGAGACCCTGTTCTGTGACGATACAATGGGTTCCCAGCGAGGAGACCCTGCGCTGTGACGGGACAACGGATTCCTTGCCTGGAGACCCTGTTCTGTGACGGGACAAGGGGTTCCCGGTGTGGAGACCCTGTTCTGTGATGGGACAAAGGATTCCCTGCTGGCAGTCCCTGTTCTGTGACGGGACAAGGGGTTCCCTTCGTGGAGACCCTGTTCTGTGACGGGACAACGGGTTCCATGCGTGGAGACACTCTTCTGTGACGGGACAAGGGGTTCCCTGCCTGGAGACTCTGTCCTGTGAGGGGACAAGGGGTTCCCTGCGTGGAGACCCTGTTCTGTGACGGGCCAACGGGTTCCCTGCTTGGAGACCCTGTTCTGCGACGGACAATGGGTTCTCTGCTTGGAGACACTGTGCTGTGACGGGACAAAGGGTTCCCTGCGTGGAGACCCTGTTCTGTGACGGGACGAGGGGTTCCCTGCGTGGAGAACCTGTTCTGTGATGCGACAATGGGTTCCCTGCGTGGAGACCCTGTTCTGTGATGGGACAACGCGTTCCCTGCCTGGAGACAATGTTCTGTGACGGGACAACGGGTTCCCTACGTCTAGAACCTGTTCTGTGGCGGGACACCGGGTTTCCTGCGTGGAGACCCTGCTCTGTAACGGGACAACTTGCTCCCTCGTGGAGACCCTGTTCTGTGACGGGACAATGGGTTCCCTGTTTGGAGACCCCGTTCTGTGATGGGACAACCGATTCCCTGCTGGCAGACCCTGTTCTGTGTCGGGACAAAGGATTCCCTGCCTGGAGTCCCTGTTCTGTGATGGGACAAGGGGTTCCTTGCCTGGAGACCCTGTTCTGTGACGGGACAACGGGTTCCCTGCCTGGACACTCTGTGCTGTGACGGGACAATGGCTTCCTTGCCTGGAGACCCTGTGCTGTGAAGGGACAATGGGTTCCCTGCCTGGAGACCCTGTTCTGTGACGGGACAAGGGGTTCCCTGCCTGGAGACCCTGTTCTGTGATGGGACAAGGGGTTCCCTGCATGGAGACCCAGTTCTGTGATGGGACAAGGGTTTCCATGTGTGGTGGCCCTGTTCTGTGACGGGACAAAGGGTTCCCTTCGTGGAGACCCTGTTCTGTGACGGGACAAGGGGTTCCCTTCGTGGAGACCCTGTTCTGTGATGGGACAACGGGCTCCCTGCGTGGAGACCCATTTCTGTGACGGGAAAATGGGTTCCCTGCGTGGTGACCCCGTTCTGTGATTGGACAACGGGTCCCCTGACTGGAGACCCTGTTCTGTGACGGGACAAGGGGTTCCCTGCCTGGAGACCCTGTTCTGTGACGGGACAATGGGTTCCCTGCGTGGAGACACTGTTCTGTGACGTGACAACGGGTTCCCTACGTGGAGACCCTGTTCTGTGACAGGACAACGGGTTCCCTGCCCGGAGTCCCTGTTCCATAACGGGACAAGTGGTTCCCTGCGTGGAGACCCTGTTCTGTGACATTACAACGGGTTCCCTGCGTGGTGACACTGTTCTGTGATGGGACAATAGGTTCCCTGCGTGGAGACCCTGTTCTGTGATGGGACAACGGATTCCCTGCGTGGAGACCCTGTTCTGTGACGGGACAAGGGGTTCCCTGTGTTGAGACCCTGTTCTGTGACGGGACAAGGGGTTCCCTGCGTGGAGACCCTGTTCTGTGACGGGACCAGGGGTTCCCCTCGTGGAGACCCTGTTCTGTGACGGGACAACGGGTTCCCTGCGTGGAGACAATGTTTTGTGACGGGACAAGGGGTTCCCTGCCTGGCGACACAGTTCTGTGACGGGACAATGGGTTCCCTGCGTGGAGACCCTGTTCTGTGACGGGACAACGGGTTCCCTGCTTGGAGACCCTGTTCTGCGACGGGAAAATGGGTTCCCTGCGTGGAGACACCATTCTGTGATGTGACAACGGGTTCCCTGACTGGAGACCCTGTTCTGTGACGGGACAAGGGGTTCCCTGCGTGGAGACCCTGTTCTGTGACGGGACAAAGAGTTCCCTTCGTGGTGACCCTGTTCTGTGACGGGACAAGGGGTTCCCTTCGTGGAGACCCTGTTCTGTGGTGGGACAACGGGCTCCCTGCGTGGAGACCCTGTTCTGTGACGGGACAAAGGGTTCCCTGCGTGGAGACCCTGTTCTGTGACGGGACAACGGGTTCCCTGCGTGGAGACCCTGTTCTGTGACAGGACATCGGGTTCCCTGCCCGGAGACCCTGTACCGTGACGGGACAAGTGGTTCCCTGCCTGGAGACCCTGTTCTGTGACAGGACAAAGGGTTCCCTGCGTGGTGACACTGTTCTGTGATGGGACAACTGGTTCCCTGCGTGGAGACCCTGCTCTGTGACGGGACAACGTGTTCCCCGGCTGGAGATCCTGTTCTGTGACGGCACAACGGGTTCCCTGCGTGGAGACCCTGTTCTGTGACGGGACAAGGGGTTCCCTGCGTGGAGACCCTTTTCCGAGACGGAGAAGAGGTTCCCTGCGTGGAGACCCTGTTCTGTGACGGCACAAGGGGTTCCCCGCGTGGAGACCCTGTTCTGTGACGGGGCAACGGGTTCCCTGCGTGGAGACATTGTTGTGTGACAGTTCAACGTGTTCCCTGCCTGGAGACCCTGTTCTTTGATGTGACAACGGGTTCCCTGCGTGGAGACCCTGTTCTGTGACGTAACAAGGGATTCCCTTTGTGGTGACCCTGTTCTGTGACGGGACAAAGGGTTCCCTGCCTGGAGATCCTGTTCTGTGACGGGACGAGGGGTTCCCTGCGTGGAGAACCTGTTCTGTGATGCGACAATGGGTTCCCTGCGTGGAGACCCTGTTCTGTGATGGGACAACGCGTTCCCTGCCTGGAGACACTGTTCTGTGACGGGACAAGTGGTTCCCTGCGTGGAGACCCTGTTCTGTGACAGGACAACGGGTTCCCTGCGTGGTGACACTGTTCTGTGATGGGACAGTAGGTTCCCTGCGTGGAGACCCTGTTCTGTGACGGGACAACGTTTTCCCCGGCTGGAGACCCTGTTCTGTGAAGGCACAAGGGGTTCCCTGCTTGGAGACCCTATTCTGTGACGGGACAACGGGTTCCCAGCGTGGAGACCCTGTGCTGTGATGGGACAACGGGTTCTTTGCCTGGAGACCCTGTTCTGTGACGGGACAACAGGTTCCCCGCCTGGAGACCCTGTCCTGCGATGGGACAACGGATTCCCTGCATGGAGACCCTGTTCTGAGATGGGACAACTGATTCCCTACGTGGAGACCCTGTTCTGTGACGGGACAACGTTTTTCCCGGCTGGAGACCCTGTTCTGTGACGGCACAAGGGGTTCCCTGCTTGGAGACCCTATTCTGTGACGGGACAACGGGTTCCCAGCGTGGAGACCCTGTGCTGTGATGGGACACCGGGTTCTTTGCCTGGAGACCCTGTTCTGTGACGGGACAAGGGGTTCCCTGTGTGGAGACCCTGTTCTGTGAAGGGACAACGGATTCCCTGCCTGGAGACCCTGTTCTGTGAAGGGACAACGGGTTACCTGCATGGAGAACCTGTTCTGTGACGGGACAACGGGTTCCCTGCCTGGAGACACTCTTCTGTGACGGGACAAGGGGTTCCCTGCGTGGAGAACCTGTTCTGTGAGGGGACAAGGGGTTCCCTGCCTGGAGACCCTGTTCTGTGATGGGACAATGGATTCCCTGCCGGGAGACCCTGTTCTGTGACGGGACAAGGGGTTCCCTGACTGGAGACCCTGTTCCGTGACGGGAAAAGGGGTTCCCTTTTTGGAGGCCCTGTTCTGTGACAGGACAACGGGTTCCCGGACTGGAGACCCTGTTCTGTGATGGGACAACGGGTTCCCTGCCGGGAGACTCTGTTCTGGGACGGGACAATGGGTTCCCTGCCTGGAGACCCTGTGCTGTGATGGGACAACTGGTTCCCTGCGTGGAGACCCTGTTCTGTGACTGGACAACGGGTTCCCTGCTTGGAGAACCTGTTCTGTGACGGGACAACAGGTTCCCTGCCTGGAGACCCTGTCATGCGATGGGACAACGGGTTCCCTGCATGGTGACCCTGTTCTGAGATGGGACAACGGATTCCCTGTGTGGAGACCCTGTTCTGTGACGGGACAATGGGTTCCCTGACTGGAGACCCTGTTCCGTGACGGGACAACGGGTTCCCTGCGTGGAGACCCTGTTCTGTGACGGGACAAGGGGTTCACTGCGTGGAGACCCTTTTCCGTGACGGAGAAGAGGTTCCCTGCGTGGAGACCCTGTTCTGTGACGGAAAAAGGGGTTCCCCGCGTGGAGACCCTGTTCTGTGACGGGGCAAATTGTTCCCTGCCTGGAGACCCTGTTCTGTGACAGGACAACGGCTTCCATTCGTGGAGACCCTGTTCTGTGAAGGGACAACGGTTTCCCTGCCTGGAGACCCTGTTCTCTGACGGGACAAGGGGTTCCCTGCGTGGAGACCCCGTTCTGTGATGGGACAATGGGTTCCCTGCGTGGAGACACAGTTCTGTGTCGGGACAAGGGGTTCCCTGCATGGAGACCCTGTTCTGTGAAGGGACAAGGGGTTCCCTGCATGGAGACCCTGTTCTGTGACGGGAAAAGGGTTTCACTGCGTGGAGACCCTGTTCTGTGACAGGACAACGGGTTCCCTGCTTGGAGACCCTCTTCTCTGACGGGACAAGGGGTTCCCTGTGTGGAGACACTGTTCTGTGACGGGACAAGGGTTTCCCTGCGTGGAGAACCTGTTCTGCGACGGGACAATGGGTTCCCTGCTCGGAGACACTGTTCTGTGACGGGACAACGGGTTCCCTGCGTGGAGACCCTGTTCTGTGACGGGACAACGGGTTCCCTGCCTGGAGACAATGTTCTGTGACGGGACAACGGGTTCCTACGTCTAGTACCTGTTCTGTGGCGGGACACCGGGTTTCCTGCGTGGAGACCCTGTTCTGTAACGGGACAACTTGTTCCCTCGTGGAGACCCTGTTCTGTGACGGGACAATGGGTTCCCTGTTTGGAGACCCCGTTCTGTGATGGGACAACCGATTCCCTGCTGGCAGACCCTGTTCTGTGTCGGGGCAAAGGATTCCCTGCCTGGAGTCCCTGTTCTGTGATGGGACAAGGGGTTCCTTGCCTGGAGACCCTGTTCTGTGACGGGACAACGGGTTCCCTGCCTGGACACTCTGTGCTGTGACGGGACAATGGCTTCCTTGCCTGGAGACCCTGTTCTGTGAAGGGACAATGGGTTCCCTGCCTGGAGACCCTGTTCTGTGACGGGACAAGGGGTTCCCTGCCTGGAGACCCTGTTCTGTGACGGGACAAGGGGTTCCCTGCATGGAGACCCAGTTCTGTGATGGGACAAGGGTTTCCATGTGTGGTGGCCCTGTTCTGTGACGGGACAAAGGGTTCCCTTCGTGGAGACCCTGTTCTGTGACGGGACAACGGGTTCCCTTCGTGGAGACCCTGTTCTGTGATGGGACAACGGGCTCCCTGCGTGGAGACCCTTTTCTGTGACGGGAAAATGGGTTCCCTGCGTGGTGACCCCGTTCTGTGATTGGACAACGGGTTCCCTGACTGGAGACCCTGTTCTGTGACGGGACAAGGGGTTCCCTGCCTGGAGACCCTGTTCTGTGACGGGACAATGGGTTCCCTGCGTGGAGACACTGTTCTGTGACGTGACAACGGGTTCCCTACGTGGAGACCCTGTTCTGTGACAGGACAACGGGTTCCCTGCCCGGAGTCCCTGTTCCATAACGGGACAAGTGGTTCCCTGCGTGGAGACCCTGTTCTGTGACATTACAACGGGTTCCCTGCGTGGTGACACTGTTCTGTGATGGGACAATAGGTTCCCTGCGTGGAGACCCTGTTCTGTGACGGGACAATGTTTTCCCCGGCTGGAGACCCTGTTCTGTGACGGCACAAGGGGTTCCCTGCGTGGAGACCCTCTTCTGTGATGGGACAACGGATTCCCTGCGTGGAGACCCTGTTCTGTGACGGGACAAGGGGTTCCCTGCGTGGAGACCCTGTTCTGTGACGGGACAAGGGGTTCCCTGTGTTGAGACCCTGTTCTGTGACGGGACAAGGGGTTCCCTGCGTGGAGACCCTGTTCTGTGACGGGACCAGGGGTTCCCCTCGTGGAGACCCTGTTCTGTGACGGGACAACGGGTTCCCTGCGTGGAGACAATGTTTTGTGACGGGACAAGGGGTACCCTGCCTGGCGACACAGTTCTGTGACGGGACAATGGGTTCCCTGCGTGGAGACCCTGTTCTGTGACGGGACAACGGGTTCCCTGCTTGGAGACCCTGTTCTGCGACGGGAAAATGGGTTCCCTGCGTGGAGACACCGTTCTGTGATGTGACAACGGGTTCCCTGACTGGAGACCCTGTTCTGTGACGGGACAAGGGGTTCCCTGCGTGGAGACCCTGTTCTGTGACGGGACAAGGGGTTCCCTGAGTGGAGACCCTGTTCTGTGGTGGGACAACGGGCTCCCTGCGTGGAGACCCTTTTCTGTGACGGGAAAATGGGTTCCCTGCGTGGTGACCCCGTTCTGTGATGGGACAACGGGTTTCCTGACTGGAGACCCTGTTCTGTGACGGGACAACGGGTTCCCTGCGTGGAGACCCTGTTCTGTGATGAGACAACGGGTTCCCTGCGTGGAGACCCTGTTCTGTGACGGGACAAAGTGTTCCCTGCGTGGAGACCCTGTTCTGTGACGGGACAACGGGTTCCCTGCGTGGAGACCCTGTTCTGTGACAGGACATCGGGTTAACTGCCCGGAGACCCTGTACCGTGACGGGACAATGGGTTCCCTGCCTGGAGACCCTGTTCTGTGACAGGACAAAGGGTTCCCTGCGTGGTGACACTGTTCTGTGATGGGACAACTGGTTCCCTGCGTGGAGACCCTGTTCTGTGACGGGACAATGTTTTCCCCGGCTGGAGACCCTTTTCCGAGACGGAGAAGAGGTTCCCTGCGTGGAGACCCTGTTCTGTGACGGCACAAGGGGTTCCCCGCGTGGAGACCCTGTTCTGTGGCGGGGCAAATTGTTCCCTGCCTGGAGACCCTGTTCTGTGACGGGACAACGGCTTCCCTGCGTGGAGACCCTGTTCTGTGACAGGACAACGGGTTCCCTGCCTGGAGACCCTGTTCTCTGACGGGACAACGGGTTCCCTGGTTGGAGACCCTGTTCTGTGATGGGACAATGGGTTCCCTGCGTGGAGACACAGTTCTGTGTCGGGACAAGGGGTTCCCTGCATGGAGACCCTGTTCTGTGAAGGGACAACGGGTTCCCTGCATGGAGACCCTGTTCTGTGACGGGACAAGGGGTTCCCTGCGTGGAGACCCTGTTCTGTGACGGGACAACGGGTTCCCTGCCTGGAGACCCTCTTCTCTGACGGGACAAGGGTTTCCCTGTGTGGAGACCCTGTTCTGTGACGGGACAAGGGGTTCCCTGCGTGGAGACACTGTTCTGTGACGGGACAACGGGTTCCCTGCGTGGAGACAATGTTTTGTGACGGAACAAGGTGTTCCCTGCCTGGCGACACAGTTCTGTGACGGGACAATGGGTTCCCTACGTGGAGACCCTGTACTGTGACGGGCCAACGGGTTCCCTGCTTGGAGACCCTGTTCTGCGACGGGACAATGGGTTCCCTGCTTGGAGACACAGTGCTGTGACGGGACAACGGGTTCCCTGCGTGGAGACCCTGTTCTGTGACGGGACAACGGGTTCCCTGCCTGGAGACAATGTTCTGTGACGGGAAAACGGGTTCCCTACGTCTAGAACCTGTTCTGTGGCGGGACACCGGGTTTCCTGCGTGGAGACCCTGTTCTGTAACGGGACAACTTGTTCCCTCGTGGAGACCCTGTTCTGTGACGGGACAATGGGTTCCCTGTTTGGAGACCCCGTTCTGTGATGGGACAACCGATTCCCTGCTGGCAGACCCTGTTCTGTGTCGGGACAAAGGATTCCCTGCCTGGAGTCCCTGTTCTGTGATGGGACAAGGGGTTCCTTGCCTGGAGACCCTGTTCTGTGACGGGACAACGGGTTCCCTGCCTGGACACTCTGTGCTGTGACGGGACAATGGCTTCCTTGCCTGGAGACCCTGTGCTGTGAAGGGACAATGGGTTCCCTGCCTGGAGACCCTGTTCTGTGACGGGAGAATGGTTTCCCTGCGTGGAGACCCTGTTCTGTGACGGGACAAGGGGTTCCCTGCATGGAGACCCAGTTCTGTGATGGGACAAGGGTTTCCATGCGTGGTGGCCCTGTTCTGTGACGGGACAAAGGGTTCCCTTCGTGGAGACCCTGTTCTGTGACGGGACAAGGGGTTCCCTGAGTGGAGACCCTGTTCTGTGGTGGGACAACGGGCTCCCTGCGTGGAGACCCTTTTCTGTGACGGGAAAATGGGTTCCCTGCGTGGTGACCCCGTTCTGTGATGGGAAAACGGGTTCCCTGACTGGAGACCCCGTTCTGTGACGGGACAAGGGGTTCCCTGCCTGGAGACCCTGTTCTGTGATGGGACAACGGGTTCCCTGCGTGGAGACCCTGTTCTGTGACGGGACAAAGGGTTCCCTGCGTGGAGACCCTGTTCTGTGACGGGACAACGGGTTCCCTGCGTGGAGACCCTGTTCTGTGACAGGACATCGGGTTCCCTGCCCGGAGACCCTGTACCGTGACGGGACAAGTGGTTCCCTGCGTGGAGACACAGTTCTGTGTCGGGACAAGGGGTTCCCTGCATGGAGACCCTGTTCTGTGAAGGGACAAGGGGTTCCCTGCATGGAGACCCTGTTCTGTGACGGGACAAGGGTTTCACTGCGTGGAGACCCTGTTCTGTGACGGGACAAGGGTTTCACTGCGTGGAGACCCTGTTCTGTGACAGGACAACGGGTTCCCTGCTTGGAGACCCTCTTCTCTGACGGGACAAGGGGTTCCCTGTGTGGAGACCCTGTTCTGTGACGGGACAAGGGTTTCCCTGCGTGGAGACCCTGTTCTGCGACGGGACAATGGGTTCCCTGCTCGGAGACACTGTTCTGTGACGGGACAACGGGTTCCCTGCGTGGAGACCCTGTTCTGTGACGGGACAACGGGTTCCCTGCCTGGAGACAATGTTCTGTGACGGGACAACGGGTTCCTACGTCTAGTACCTGTTCTGTGGCGGGACACCGGGTTTCCTGCGTGGAGACCCTGTTCTGTAACGGGACAACTTGTTCCCTCGTGGAGACCCTGTTCTGTGACGGGACAATGGGTTCCCTGTTTGGAGACCCCGTTCTGTGATGGGACAACCGATTCCCTGCTGGCAGACCCTGTTCTGTGTCGGGACAAAGGATTCCCTGCCTGGAGTCCCTGTTCTGTGATGGGACAAGGGGTTCCTTGCCTGGAGACCCTGTTCTGTGACGGGACAACGGGTTCCCTGCCTGGACACTCTGTGCTGTGACGGGACAATGGCTTCCTTGCCTGGAGACCCTGTTCTGTGAAGGGACAATGGGTTCCCTGCCTGGAGACCCTGTTCTGTGACGGGACAAGGGGTTCCCTGCCTGGAGACCCTGTTCTGTGACGGGACAAGGGGTTCCCTGTGTGGAGACCCAGTTCTGTGATGGGACAAGGGTTTCCATGTGTGGTGGCCCTGTTCTGTGACGGGACAAAGGGTTCCCTTCGTGGAGACCCTGTTCTGTGACGGGACAACGGGTTCCCTTCGTGGAGACCCTGTTCTGTGATGGGACAACGGGCTCCCTGCGTGGAGACCCTTTTCTGTGACGGGAAAATGGGTTCCCTGCGTGGTGACCCCGTTCTGTGATTGGACAACGGGTTCCCTGACTGGAGACCCTGTTCTGTGACGGGACAAGGGGTTCCCTGCCTGGAGACCCTGTTCTGTGACGGGACAATGGGTTCCCTGCGTGGAGACACTGTTCTGTGACGTGACAACGGGTTCCCTACGTGGAGACCCTGTTCTGTGACAGGACAACGGGTTCCCTGCCCGGAGTCCCTGTTCCATAACGGGACAAGTGGTTCCCTGCGTGGAGACCCTGTTCTGTGACATTACAACGGGTTCCCTGCGTGGTGACACTGTTCTGTGACGGGACAATAGGTTCCCTGCGTGGAGACCCTGTTCTGTGACGGGACAATGTTTTCCCCGGCTGGAGACCCTGTTCTGTGACGGCACAAGGGGTTCCCTGCGTGGAGACCCTCTTCTGTGATGGGACAACGGATTCCCTGCGTGGAGACCCTGTTCTGTGACGGGACAAGGGGTTCCCTGCGTGGAGACCCTGTTCTGTGACGGGACAAGGGGTTCCCTGTGTTGAGACCCTGTTCTGTGACGGGACAAGGGGTTCCCTGCGTGGAGACCCTGTTCTGTGACGGGACCAGGGGTTCCCCTCGTGGAGACCCTGTTCTGTGACGGGACAACGGGTTCCCTGCGTGGAGACAATGTTTTGTGACGGGACAAGGGGTACCCTGCCTGGCGACACAGTTCTGTGACGGGACAATGGGTTCCCTGCGTGGAGACCCTGTTCTGTGACGGGACAACGGGTTCCCTGCTTGGAGACCCTGTTCTGCGACGGGAAAATGGGTTCCCTGCGTGGAGACACCGTTCTGTGATGTGACAACGGGTTCCCTGACTGGAGACCCTGTTCTGTGACGGGACAAGGGGTTCCCTGCGTGGAGACCCTGTTCTGTGACGGGACAAGGGGTTCCCTGAGTGGAGACCCTGTTCTGTGGTGGGACAACGGGCTCCCTGCGTGGAGACCCTTTTCTGTGACGGGAAAATGGGTTCCCTGCGTGGTGACCCCGTTCTGTGATGGGACAACGGGTTTCCTGACTGGAGACCCTGTTCTGTGACGGGACAACGGGTTCCCTGCGTGGAGACCCTGTTCTGTGATGAGACAACGGGTTCCCTGCGTGGAGACCCTGTTCTGTGACGGGACAAAGTGTTCCCTGCGTGGAGACCCTGTTCTGTGACGGGACAACGGGTTCCCTGCGTGGAGACCCTGTTCTGTGACAGGACATCGGGTTCCCTGCCTGGAGACCCTGTACCGTGACGGGACAATGGGTTCCCTGCCTGGAGACCCTGTTCTGTGACAGGACAAAGGGTTCCCTGCGTGGTGACACTGTTCTGTGATGGGACAACTGGTTCCCTGCGTGGAGACCCTGCTCTGTGACGGGACAACGTGTTCCCCGGCTGGAGACCCTGTTCTGTGACGGCACAACGGGTTCCCTGCGTGGAGACCCTGTTCTGTGACGGGACAATGTTTTCCCCGGCTGGAGACCCTTTTCCGAGACGGAGAAGAGGTTCCCTGCGTGGAGACCCTGTTCTGTGACGGCACAAGGGGTTCCCCGCGTGGAGACCCTGTTCTGTGGCGGGGCAAATTGTTCCCTGCCTGGAGACCCTGTTCTGTGACGGGACAACGGCTTCCCTGCGTGGAGACCCTGTTCTGTGACAGGACAACGGGTTCCCTGCCTGGAGACCCTGTTCTCTGACGGGACAACGGGTTCCCTGGTTGGAGACCCTGTTCTGTGATGGGACAATGGGTTCCCTGCGTGGAGACACAGTTCTGTGTCGGGACAAGGGGTTCCCTGCATGGAGACCCTGTTCTGTGAAGGGACAACGGGTTCCCTGCATGGAGACCCTGTTCTGTGACGGGACAAGGGGTTCCCTGCGTGGAGACCCTGTTCTGTGACGGGAGAACGGGTTCCCTGCCTGGAGACCCTCTTCTCTGACGGGACAAGGGGTTCCCTGTGTGGAGACCCTGTTCTGTGACGGGACAAGGGGTTCCCTGCGTGGAGACACTGTTCTGTGACGGGACAACGGGTTCCCTGCGTGGAGACAATGTTTTGTGACGGAACAAGGTGTTCCCTGCCTGGCGACACAGTTCTGTGACGGGACAATGGGTTCCCTACGTGGAGACCCTGTACTGTGACGGGCCAACGGGTTCCCTGCTTGGAGACCCTGTTCTGCGACGGGACAATGGGTTCCCTGCTTGGAGACACAGTGCTGTGACGGGACAACGGGTTCCCTGCGTGGAGACCCTGTTCTGTGACGGGACAACGGGTTCCCTGCCTGGAGACAATGTTCTGTGACGGGAAAACGGGTTCCCTACGTCTAGAACCTGTTCTGTGGCGGGACACCGGGTTTCCTGCGTGGAGACCCTGTTCTGTAACGGGACAACTTGTTCCCTCGTGGAGACCCTGTTCTGTGACGGGACAATGGGTTCCCTGTTTGGAGACCCCGTTCTGTGATGGGACAACCGATTCCCTGCTGGCAGACCCTGTTCTGTGTCGGGACAAAGGATTCCCTGCCTGGAGTCCCTGTTCTGTGATGGGACAAGGGGTTCCTTGCCTGGAGACCCTGTTCTGTGACGGGACAACGGGTTCCCTGCCTGGACACTCTGTGCTGTGACGGGACAATGGCTTCCTTGCCTGGAGACCCTGTGCTGTGAAGGGACAATGGGTTCCCTGCCTGGAGACCCTGTTCTGTGACGGGAGAATGGTTTCCCTGCGTGGAGACCCTGTTCTGTGACGGGACAACGGGTTCCCTGCATGGAGACCCAGTTCTGTGATGGGACAAGGGTTTCCATGCGTGGTGGCCCTGTTCTGTGACGGGACAAAGGGTTCCCTTCGTGGAGACCCTGTTCTGTGACGGGACAAGGGGTTCCCTTCGTGGAGACCCTGTTCTGTGGTGGGACAACGGGCTCCCTGCGTGGAGACCCTTTTCTGTGACGGGAAAATGGGTTCCCTGCGTGGTGACCCCGTTCTGTGATGGGAAAACGGGTTCCCTGACTGGAGACCCCGTTCTGTGACGGGACAAGGGGTTCCCGGCCTGGAGACCCTGTTCTGTGATGGGACAACGGGTTCCCTGCGTGGAGACCCTGTTCTGTGACGGGACAAAGGGTTCCCTGCGTGGAGACCCTGTTCTGTGACGGGACAACGGGTTCCCTGCGTGGAGACCCTGTTCTGTGACAGGACATCGGGTTCCCTGCCCGGAGACCCTGTACCGTGACGGGACAAGTGGTTCCCTGCGTGGAGACCCTGTTCTGTGACAGGACAAAGGGTTCCCTGCATGGTGACACTGTTCTGTGATGGGACAACTGGTTCCCTGCGTGGAGACCCTGTTCTGTGACGGGACAATGTTTTCCCCGGCTGGAGACCCTGTTCTGCGACGGCACAAGGGGTTCCCTTCGTGGAGACCCTGTTCTGTGACGGGACAATGGGTTCCCAGCGAGGAGACCCTGCGCTGTGAGGGGACAACGGATTCCTTGCCTGGAGACCCTGTTCTGTGACGGGACAAGGGGTTCCCGGTGTGGAGACCCTGTTCTGTGATGGGACAACGGATTCCCTGCTGGCAGTCCCTGTTCTGTGACGGGACAAGGGGTTCCCTGAGTGGAGACCCTGTTCTGTGACGGGACAACGGGTTCCCTGCCTAGAGACTCTGTCCAGTGAGGGGACAAGGGGTTCCCTGCGTGGAGACACTGTGCTGTGACGGAACAACGGGTTCCCTGCCTGGAGACGATGTTCTGTGACGGGACAACGGGTTCCCTGCGTGGAGACCCTGTTGTGTGATGGGACAATGGGTTCCCTGCCGGGAGACACAGTTCTGTGATGGGACAAGGGGTTCCCTGCCTGGAGACACTGTTCTGTGACGGGATAATGGGTTCCCTGCGTGGAGACACTGTTCTGTGACGGGACAACCGGTTCCCTACGTGGAGACCCTGTTCTGTGACAGGACAACGGGTTCCCTGCCCGGAGTCCCTGTTCCATAACGGGACAAGTGGTTCCCTGCATGGAGACCCTGTTCTGTGACAGGACAACGGGTTCCCTGCGTGGTGACACTGTTCTGTGATGGGACAATAGGTTCCCTGCGTGGAGACCCTGTTCTGTGACGGGACAAGGGGTTCCCTGCGTGGAGACCCTGTTCTGTGACGGGACCAGGGGTTCCCTGCCTGGAGACCCTGTTCTGTGACGGGACAACGGGTTCCCTGCGTGGAGACAATGTTTTGTGACGGGACAAGGGGTTCCCTGCCTGGCGACACAGTTCTGTGACGGGACAATGGGTTCCCTGCGTGGAGACCCTGTTCTGTGACGGGACAACGGGTTCCCTGCTTGGAGACCCTGTTCTGCGACGGGAAAATGGGTTCCCTGCGTGGAGACACCGTTCTGTGATGGGACAACGGGTTCCCTGACTGGAGACCCTGTTCTGTGACGGGGCAAGGGGTTCCCTGCGTGGAGACCCTGTTCTGTGACGGGACAAAGGGTTCCCTTCGTGGTGACCCTGTTCTGTGACGGGACAACGGGTTCCCTTCGTGGAGACCCTGTTCTGTGGTGGGACAACGGGCTCCCTGCGTGGAGACCCTTTTCTGTGACGGGAAAATGGGTTCCCTGCGTGGAGACACCGTTCTGTGACAGGACAACGGGTTCCCTTCGTGGAGACCCTGTTCTGTGTCGGGACAAGGGGTTCCCTGCGTGGAGACCCTGTTCTGTGATGTGACAACGGGTTCCCTGCGTGGAGACCCTGTTCTGTGACGGGACAAAGGGTTCCCCTCGTGGAGACACTCTTCTGTGACGGGACAACGGGTTCCCTGCGTGGTGACACTGTTCTGTGATGGGACAACTGGTTCCCTGCGTGGAGACCCTGTTCTGTGACGGGACAACGTGTTCCCCGGCAGGAGACCCTGTTCTGTGACGGCACAAGGGGTTCCCTGCTTGGAGACCCTGTTCTGTGACGGGACAATGGGTTCCCAGCGAGGAGACCCTGCGCCGTGACGGGACAACGGATTCCTTGCCTGGAGACCCTGTTCTGTGACGGGACAACGGATTCCCTGCTATCAGTCCCTGTTCTGTGACGGGACAAGGGGTTCCCTGAGTGGAGACCCTGTTCTGTGACGGGACAACGGGTTCCCTGCCTGGAGACACTCTTCTGTGACGGGACAAGGGGTTCCCCGGGTGGAGACCCTGTTCTGTGACGGGACAAAGGTTTCCCTGCGTGGAGAACCTGTTCTGTGACGGGAGAACGGATTCCCTGCTGGGAGACCCTGTTCTGTGACGGGACAACGGGTTCCTTGCGTGGAGACCCTGTTCTGTGACGGGAGAACGGTTTCCCTGCCTGGAGACCCTGTTCTTTGATGTGACAACGGGTTCCCTGCGTGGAGAACCTGTTCTGTGATGGGACAACGGGTTCCCTGCATGGAGACCCTGTTCTGTGACGGAACAACGGGTTCCCCGGGTGGAGACCCTGTTCTGTGACGGGACAAAGGTTTCCCTGCGTGGAGAACCTGTTCTGTGATGGGACAATGGTTTCCCTGCCTGGAGACCCTGTTCTGTGATGGGACAATGAGTTCCCTGCCTGGAGACACTGTTCTGTGATGGGGCAATGGGTTCCCTGCCTGGAGACCCTGTGCTGTGACGGGACAACGGGTTCCTTGCCTGGAGACCCTGTTCTGTGAAGGGACAATGGGTTCCCTTTTTGTAGACACAGTTCTGTGACGGGACAAGTGGTTCCCTGCATGGAGACCCTGTTCTGTGACGGGACAAGGGGTTCCCTGAATGGAGACCCTGTTCTGTGACGGGACAAGGGGTTCCCTTCGTGGAGACCCTGTTCTGTGACGGGACAACGGGTTCCCTTCGTGGAGACCCTGTTCTGTGGTGGGACTACGGTTTCCCTGACTGGAGACCCTGTTCTGTGACATGACAACGGGTTCCCTGCGTGGAGACCCTGTTCTCTGGTGGGACAACGGATTCCCTGCCGGGAGACCCTGTTCTGTGGTGGGACAACGGTTTCCCTGCGTGGAGACCCTGTTCTGTGACGGGAGAGCGGTTTCCCTGCCTGGAGACCCTGTTCTTCGATGTGACAAAGGGTTCCCTGCGTGGAGACCCTGTTCTGTGACGGGACAACGGGTTCCCTGCTTGGAGACCCTGTTCTGTGACGGGACAAAGGGTTCCCGGCCTGGAGACCCTGTTCTGTGATGGGACAATGGGTTCCTTGCCTGGAGACACTGTTCTGTGACGGGGCAATTGGTTCCCTTCCTGGAGACCCTGTTCTGTGATGGGACAACGGGTTCCCTTCGTGGAGACCCTGTTCTGTGATGGAAAACAGGTTCCCTTCCTGGAGACCCTGTTCTGTGACGAGACAACGGGTTCCCTGCGCGGAGACCATGTTCTGTGACGGGACAACGGATTCCATGCGTGGAGACACTGTTCTGTGATGGAAAACAGGTTCCCTGTGTGGAGACCCTGTTCTGTGACGACACAAGGTGTTCCCTGAGTGGAGACCCTGTTCTGTGATGGGACAACGGGTTCCCTGCCTGAAGACCCTGTTCCGTGACGGGACAACGGATTCCCTGCGTGGAGACCCTGTTCTTTGATGTGACAACGGGTTCCCTGCGTGGAGACCCTGTTCTTTGATGTGACAACGGGTTCCCTGCGTGGAGACCCTGTTCTGTGACGGAACAAGGGGTTCCCTTCGTGGAGAACCTGTTCTGTGACGCGACAATGGGTTCCCTGACTGGAGACCCTGTTCTGTGACGGGACAATGGCTTCCTTGCCTGGAGACCCTGTTCTGTGAAGGGACAATGGGTTCCCTGCCTGGAGACCCTGTTCTGTGACGGGACAAGGGGTTCCCTGCCTGGAGACCCTGTTCTGTGACGGGACAAGGGGTTCCCTGTGTGGAGACCCAGTTCTGTGATGGGACAAGGGTTTCCATGTGTGGTGGCCCTGTTCTGTGACGGGACAAAGGGTTCCCTTCGTGGAGACCCTGTTCTGTGACGGGACAACGGGTTCCCTTCGTGGAGACCCTGTTCTGTGATGGGACAACGGGCTCCCTGCGTGGAGACCCTTTTCTGTGACGGGAAAATGGGTTCCCTGCGTGGTGACCCCGTTCTGTGATTGGACAACGGGTTCCCTGACTGGAGACCCTGTTCTGTGACGGGACAAGGGGTTCCCTGCCTGGAGACCCTGTTCTGTGACGGGACAACTGGTTCCCTGCGTGGAGACACTGTTCTGTGACGTGACAACGGGTTCCCTACGTGGAGACCCTGTTCTGTGACAGGACAACGGGTTCCCTGCCCGGAGTCCCTGTTCCATAACGGGACAAGTGGTTCCCTGCGTGGAGACCCTGTTCTGTGACATTACAACGGGTTCCCTGCGTGGTGACACTGTTCTGTGACGGGACAATAGGTTCCCTGCGTGGAGACCCTGTTCTGTGACGGGACAATGTTTTCCCCGGCTGGAGACCCTGTTCTGTGACGGCACAAGGGGTTCCCTGCGTGGAGACCCTCTTCTGTGATGGGACAACGGATTCCCTGCGTGGAGACCCTGTTCTGTGACGGGACAAGGGGTTCCCTGCGTGGAGACCCTGTTCTGTGACGGGACAAGGGGTTCCCTGTGTTGAGACCCTGTTCTGTGACGGGACAAGGGGTTCCCTGCGTGGAGACCCTGTTCTGTGACGGGACCAGGGGTTCCCCTCGTGGAGACCCTGTTCTGTGACGGGACAACGGGTTCCCTGCGTGGAGACAATGTTTTGTGACGGGACAAGGGGTACCCTGCCTGGCGACACAGTTCTGTGACGGGACAATGGGTTCCCTGCGTGGAGACCCTGTTCTGTGACGGGACAACGGGTTCCCTGCTTGGAGACCCTGTTCTGCGACGGGAAAATGGGTTCCCTGCGTGGAGACACCGTTCTGTGATGTGACAACGGGTTCCCTGACTGGAGACCCTGTTCTGTGACGGGACAAGGGGTTCCCTGCGTGGAGACCCTGTTCTGTGACGGGACAAGGGGTTCCCTGAGTGGAGACCCTGTTCTGTGGTGGGACAACGGGCTCCCTGCGTGGAGACCCTTTTCTGTGACGGGAAAATGGGTTCCCTGCGTGGTGACCCCGTTCTGTGATGGGACAACGGGTTTCCTGACTGGAGACCCTGTTCTGTGACGGGACAACGGGTTCCCTGCGTGGAGACCCTGTTCTGTGATGAGACAACGGGTTCCCTGCGTGGAGACCCTGTTCTGTGACGGGACAAAGTGTTCCCTGCGTGGAGACCCTGTTCTGTGACGGGACAACGGGTTCCCTGCGTGGAGACCCTGTTCTGTGACAGGACATCGGGTTCCCTGCCTGGAGACCCTGTACCGTGACGGGACAATGGGTTCCCTGCCTGGAGACCCTGTTCTGTGACAGGACAAAGGGTTCCCTGCGTGGTGACACTGTTCTGTGATGGGACAACTGGTTCCCTGCGTGGAGACCCTGCTCTGTGACGGGACAACGTGTTCCCCGGCTGGAGACCCTGTTCTGTGACGGCACAACGGGTTCCCTGCGTGGAGACCCTGTTCTGTGACGGGACAATGTTTTCCCCGGCTGGAGACCCTTTTCCGAGACGGAGAAGAGGTTCCCTGCGTGGAGACCCTGTTCTGTGACGGCACAAGGGGTTCCCCGCGTGGAGACCCTGTTCTGTGGCGGGGCAAATTGTTCCCTGCCTGGAGACCCTGTTCTGTGACGGGACAACGGCTTCCCTGCGTGGAGACCCTGTTCTGTGACAGGACAACGGGTTCCCTGCCTGGAGACCCTGTTCTCTGACGGGACAACGGGTTCCCTGGTTGGAGACCCTGTTCTGTGATGGGACAATGGGTTCCCTGCGTGGAGACACAGTTCTGTGTCGGGACAAGGGGTTCCCTGCATGGAGACCCTGTTCTGTGAAGGGACAACGGGTTCCCTGCATGGAGACCCTGTTCTGTGACGGGACAAGGGGTTCCCTGCGTGGAGACCCTGTTCTGTGACGGGAGAACGGGTTCCCTGCCTGGAGACCCTCTTCTCTGACGGGACAAGGGGTTCCCTGTGTGGAGACCCTGTTCTGTGACGGGACAAGGGGTTCCCTGCGTGGAGACACTGTTCTGTGACGGGACAACGGGTTCCCTGCGTGGAGACAATGTTTTGTGACGGAACAAGGTGTTCCCTGCCTGGCGACACAGTTCTGTGACGGGACAATGGGTTCCCTACGTGGAGACCCTGTACTGTGACGGGCCAACGGGTTCCCTGCTTGGAGACCCTGTTCTGCGACGGGACAATGGGTTCCCTGCTTGGAGACACAGTGCTGTGACGGGACAACGGGTTCCCTGCGTGGAGACCCTGTTCTGTGACGGGACAACGGGTTCCCTGCCTGGAGACAATGTTCTGTGACGGGAAAACGGGTTCCCTACGTCTAGAACCTGTTCTGTGGCGGGACACCGGGTTTCCTGCGTGGAGACCCTGTTCTGTAACGGGACAACTTGTTCCCTCGTGGAGACCCTGTTCTGTGACGGGACAATGGGTTCCCTGTTTGGAGACCCCGTTCTGTGATGGGACAACCGATTCCCTGCTGGCAGACCCTGTTCTGTGTCGGGACAAAGGATTCCCTGCCTGGAGTCCCTGTTCTGTGATGGGACAAGGGGTTCCTTGCCTGGAGACCCTGTTCTGTGACGGGACAACGGGTTCCCTGCCTGGACACTCTGTGCTGTGACGGGACAATGGCTTCCTTGCCTGGAGACCCTGTGCTGTGAAGGGACAATGGGTTCCCTGCCTGGAGACCCTGTTCTGTGACGGGAGAATGGTTTCCCTGCGTGGAGACCCTGTTCTGTGACGGGACAACGGGTTCCCTGCATGGAGACCCAGTTCTGTGATGGGACAAGGGTTTCCATGCGTGGTGGCCCTGTTCTGTGACGGGACAAAGGGTTCCCTTCGTGGAGACCCTGTTCTGTGACGGGACAAGGGGTTCCCTTCGTGGAGACCCTGTTCTGTGGTGGGACAACGGGCTCCCTGCGTGGAGACCCTTTTCTGTGACGGGAAAATGGGTTCCCTGCGTGGTGACCCCGTTCTGTGATGGGAAAACGGGTTCCCTGACTGGAGACCCCGTTCTGTGACGGGACAAGGGGTTCCCTGCCTGGAGACCCTGTTCTGTGATGGGACAACGGGTTCCCTGCGTGGAGACCCTGTTCTGTGACGGGACAAAGGGTTCCCTGCGTGGAGACCCTGTTCTGTGACGGGACAACGGGTTCCCTGCGTGGAGACCCTGTTCTGTGACAGGACATCGGGTTCCCTGCCCGGAGACCCTGTACCGTGACGGGACAAGTGGTTCCCTGCGTGGAGACCCTGTTCTGTGACAGGACAAAGGGTTCCCTGCATGGTGACACTGTTCTGTGATGGGACAACTGGTTCCCTGCGTGGAGACCCTGTTCTGTGACGGGACAATGTTTTCCCCGGCTGGAGACCCTGTTCTGCGACGGCACAAGGGGTTCCCTTCGTGGAGACCCTGTTCTGTGACGGGACAATGGGTTCCCAGCGAGGAGACCCTGCGCTGTGAGGGGACAACGGATTCCTTGCCTGGAGACCCTGTTCTGTGACGGGACAAGGGGTTCCCGGTGTGGAGACCCTGTTCTGTGATGGGACAACGGATTCCCTGCTGGCAGTCCCTGTTCTGTGACGGGACAAGGGGTTCCCTGAGTGGAGACCCTGTTCTGTGACGGGACAACGGGTTCCCTGCCTAGAGACTCTGTCCAGTGAGGGGACAAGGGGTTCCCTGCGTGGAGACACTGTGCTGTGACGGAACAACGGGTTCCCTGCCTGGAGACGATGTTCTGTGACGGGACAACGGGTTCCCTGCGTGGAGACCCTGTTGTGTGATGGGACAATGGGTTCCCTGCCGGGAGACACAGTTCTGTGATGGGACAAGGGGTTCCCTGCCTGGAGACACTGTTCTGTGACGGGATAATGGGTTCCCTGCGTGGAGACACTGTTCTGTGACGGGACAACCGGTTCCCTACGTGGAGACCCTGTTCTGTGACAGGACAACGGGTTCCCTGCCCGGAGTCCCTGTTCCATAACGGGACAAGTGGTTCCCTGCATGGAGACCCTGTTCTGTGACAGGACAACGGGTTCCCTGCGTGGTGACACTGTTCTGTGATGGGACAATAGGTTCCCTGCGTGGAGACCCTGTTCTGTGACGGGACAAGGGGTTCCCTGCGTGGAGACCCTGTTCTGTGACGGGACCAGGGGTTCCCCTCGTGGAGACCCTGTTCTGTGACGGGACAACGGGTTCCCTGCGTGGAGACAATGTTTTGTGACGGGACAAGGGGTTCCCTGCCTGGCGACACAGTTCTGTGACGGGACAATGGGTTCCCTGCGTGGAGACCCTGTTCTGTGACGGGACAACGGGTTCCCTGCTTGGAGACCCTGTTCTGCGACGGGAAAATGGGTTCCCTGCGTGGAGACACCGTTCTGTGATGGGACAACGGGTTCCCTGACTGGAGACCCTGTTCTGTGACGGGGCAAGGGGTTCCCTGCGTGGAGACCCTGTTCTGTGACGGGACAAAGGGTTCCCTTCGTGGTGACCCTGTTCTGTGACGGGACAACGGGTTCCCTTCGTGGAGACCCTGTTCTGTGGTGGGACAACGGGCTCCCTGCGTGGAGACCCTTTTCTGTGACGGGAAAATGGGTTCCCTGCGTGGAGACACCGTTCTGTGACAGGACAACGGGTTCCCTTCGTGGAGACCCTGTTCTGTGTCGGGACAAGGGGTTCCCTGCGTGGAGACCCTGTTCTGTGATGTGACAACGGGTTCCCTGCGTGGAGACCCTGTTCTGTGACGGGACAAAGGGTTCCCCTCGTGGAGACACTCTTCTGTGACGGGACAACGGGTTCCCTGCGTGGTGACACTGTTCTGTGATGGGACAACTGGTTCCCTGCGTGGAGACCCTGTTCTGTGACGGGACAACGTGTTCCCCGGCAGGAGACCCTGTTCTGTGACGGCACAAGGGGTTCCCTGCTTGGAGACCCTGTTCTGTGACGGGACAATGGGTTCCCAGCGAGGAGACCCTGCGCCGTGACGGGACAACGGATTCCTTGCCTGGAGACCCTGTTCTGTGACGGGACAACGGATTCCCTGCTATCAGTCCCTGTTCTGTGACGGGACAAGGGGTTCCCTGAGTGGAGACCCTGTTCTGTGACGGGACAACGGGTTCCCTGCCTGGAGACACTCTTCTGTGACGGGACAAGGGGTTCCCCGGGTGGAGACCCTGTTCTGTGACGGGACAAAGGTTTCCCTGCGTGGAGAACCTGTTCTGTGACGGGAGAACGGATTCCCTGCTGGGAGACCCTGTTCTGTGACGGGACAACGGGTTCCTTGCGTGGAGACCCTGTTCTGTGACGGGAGAACGGTTTCCCTGCCTGGAGACCCTGTTCTTTGATGTGACAACGGGTTCCCTGCGTGGAGAACCTGTTCTGTGATGGGACAACGGGTTCCCTGCATGGAGACCCTGTTCTGTGACGGAACAACGGGTTCCCCGGGTGGAGACCCTGTTCTGTGACGGGACAAAGGTTTCCCTGCGTGGAGAACCTGTTCTGTGATGGGACAATGGTTTCCCTGCCTGGAGACCCTGTTCTGTGATGGGACAATGAGTTCCCTGCCTGGAGACACTGTTCTGTGATGGGGCAATGGGTTCCCTGCCTGGAGACCCTGTGCTGTGACGGGACAACGGGTTCCTTGCCTGGAGACCCTGTTCTGTGAAGGGACAATGGGTTCCCTTTTTGTAGACACAGTTCTGTGACGGGACAAGTGGTTCCCTGCATGGAGACCCTGTTCTGTGACGGGACAAGGGGTTCCCTGAATGGAGACCCTGTTCTGTGACGGGACAAGGGGTTCCCTTCGTGGAGACCCTGTTCTGTGACGGGACAACGGGTTCCCTTCGTGGAGACCCTGTTCTGTGGTGGGACTACGGTTTCCCTGACTGGAGACCCTGTTCTGTGACATGACAACGGGTTCCCTGCGTGGAGACCCTGTTCTCTGGTGGGACAACGGATTCCCTGCCGGGAGACCCTGTTCTGTGGTGGGACAACGGTTTCCCTGCGTGGAGACCCTGTTCTGTGACGGGAGAGCGGTTTCCCTGCCTGGAGACCCTGTTCTTCGATGTGACAAAGGGTTCCCTGCGTGGAGACCCTGTTCTGTGACGGGACAACGGGTTCCCTGCTTGGAGACCCTGTTCTGTGACGGGACAAAGGGTTCCCGGCCTGGAGACCCTGTTCTGTGATGGGACAATGGGTTCCTTGCCTGGAGACACTGTTCTGTGACGGGGCAATTGGTTCCCTTCCTGGAGACCCTGTTGTGTGATGGGACAACGGGTTCCCTTCGTGGAGACCCTGTTCTGTGATGGAAAACAGGTTCCCTTCCTGGAGACCCTGTTCTGTGACGAGACAACGGGTTCCCTGCGCGGAGACCATGTTCTGTGACGGGACAACGGATTCCATGCGTGGAGACACTGTTCTGTGATGGAAAACAGGTTCCCTGTGTGGAGACCCTGTTCTGTGACGACACAAGGTGTTCCCTGAGTGGAGACCCTGTTCTGTGATGGGACAACGGGTTCCCTGCCTGAAGACCCTGTTCCGTGACGGGACAACGGATTCCCTGCGTGGAGACCCTGTTCTTTGATGTGACAACGGGTTCCCTGCGTGGAGACCCTGTTCTTTGATGTGACAACGGGTTCCCTGCGTGGAGACCCTGTTCTGTGACGGAACAAGGGGTTCCCTTCGTGGAGAACCTGTTCTGTGACGCGACAATGGGTTCCCTGACTGGAGACCCTGTTCTGTGATGGGACAATGGATTCCCTGCCGGGAGACCCTGTTCTGTGACGGGACAATGGGTTCCCTGACTGGAGACCCTGTTCCGTGATGGGAAAAGGGGTTCCCTTTTTGGAGGCCCTGTTCTATGACAGGACAACGGGTTCCCGGACTGGAGACCGTGTTCTGTGATGGGACAACGGATTCCCTGCTGGCAGACCCTGTTCTGTGACGGGACAAAGGATTCCCTGCCTGGAGTCCCTGTTCTGTGATGGGACAACGGGTTCCCTGCCTGGACACCCTGTGCTGTGACTGGAGAATGGGTTCCTTGCCTGGAGACCCTGTTCTGTGACGGGACAACGGGTTCCCTGCCTGGACACCCTGTGCTGTGACTGGAGAATGGGTTCCTTGCCTGGAGGCCCTGTTCTGTGAAGGGACAATGGGTTCCCTGCATGGAGACCCTGTTCTGTGACGGGACAAGGGGTTCCCTGCATGGAGACCCAGTTCTGTGATGGGACAAGGGTTTCCCTGCGTGGTATCCCTGTTCTGTGACGGGACAAAGGGTTCCCTTCGTGGTGACCCTGTTCTGTGACGGGACAACGGGTTCCCTTCGTGGAGACCCTGTTCTGTGACGGGACAACGGGCTCCCTGCGTGGTGACCCTTTTCAGTGACGGGAAAATGGGTTCCCTGCGTGGAGACACCGTTCTGTGATGGGACAAGGGGTTCCCTGACTGGAGACCCTGTTCTGTGACGGGACAAAGGGTTCCCTGCGTGGAGACACTGTTCTGTGACGGGACAACGGGTTCCCTGCGTGGAGACCCTGTTCTGTGACAGGACAACGGGTTCCCTGCCTGGAGACCCTGTACCGTGACGGGACAAGTGGTTCCCTGCGTGGAGACACTGTTCTGTGACAGGACAAAGGGTTCCCTGCGTGGTGACACTCTTCTGTGATGGGACAACTGGTTCCCTGCGTGGAGACCCTGTTCTGTGACGGGACAACGTGTTCCCCGGCAGGAGACCCTGTTCTGTGACGGCACAAGGGGTTCCCTGCTTGGAGACCCTGTTCTGTGACGGGACAATTGGTTCCTAGCGAGGAGACCCTGCGCTGTGACGGGACAACGGATTCCTTGCCTGGAGACCCTGTTCTGTGACGGGACAAGGGGTTCCCAGTGTGGAGACCCTGTTCTGTGACGGGACAACGGGTTCCCTGCCTGGAGACACTCTTCTGTGACGGGACAAGGGGTTCCCTGCCTGGAGACTCTGTCCTGTGAGGGGACAAGGGGTTCCCAGCGTGGAGACACTGTGCTGTGACGGGGCAACGGGTTCCCTGCCTGGAGACAATGTTCTGTGACGGGACAACGGGTTCCCTGCGTGGAGACCCTGTTCTGTGATGGGACAATGGGTTCCCTGCCGGGAGACACAGTTCTGTGACGGGACAAGGGGTTCCCTGCCTGGAGACACTGTTCTGTGACGGGACAACGGGTTCCCTGCGTGGAGACCCTGTTCTGTGACGGGACAACGGGTTCCCTGCGTGGAGACCCTGTTCTCTGGTGGGACAACGGATTCCCTGCCGGGAGACCCTGTTCTGTGACGGGACAACGGGTTACTTGCGTGGAGACCCTGTTCTGTGACGGGAGAACGGGTTCCCTGATTGGAGACCCTGTTCTTTGATGTGACAACGGGTTCCCTGCGTGGAGACACTGTTCTGTGACGGGACAACGGGTTCCCTGCATGGAGACCCTGTTCTGTGACGGAACAACGGGTTCCCCGGGTGGAGACCCTGTTCTGTGATGGGACAAAGGTTTCCCTGCGTGGAGAACCTGTTCTGTGACGGGACAAAGGATTCCCTGCCTGGACACCCTGTGCTGTGACTGGAGAATGGGTTCCTTGCCTGGAGACTCTGTTCTGTGACGGGACAACGGGTTCCCTGCCTGGACACCCTGTGCTGTGACTGGAGAATGGGTTCCTTGCCTGGAGGCCCTGTTCTGTGAACGGACAATGGGTTCCCTGCGTGGAGACCCTGTTCTGTGACGGGACAAGGGGTTCCCTGCATGGAGACCCAGTTCTGTGATGGGACAAGGGTTTCCCTGCGTGGTGGCCCTGTTCTGTGATGGGACAAAGGGTTCCCTTCGTGGAGACCCTGTTCTGTGGTGGGACAACGGGCTCCCTGCGTGGTGACCCTTTTCAGTGACGGGAAAATGGGTTCCCTACGTGGAGACACCGTTCTGTGATGGGACAAGGGGTTCCCTGACTGGAGACCCTGTTCTGTGACGGGACAAAGGGTTCCCTGCGTGGAGACACTGTTCTGTGACGGGACAACGGGTTCCCTGCGTGGAGACCCTGTTCTGTGACAGGACAACGGGTTCCCTGCCTGGAGACCCTGTACCGTGACGGGACAAGTGGTTCCCTGCGTGGAGACCCTGTTCTGTGACTGGACAAAGGGTTCCCTGCGTGGTGACACTCTTCTGTGATGGGACAACTGGTTCCCTGCGTGGAGACCCTGTTCTGTGACGGGACAACGTGTTCCCCGGCAGGAGACCCTGTTCTGTGACGGCACAAGGGGTTCCCTGCTTGGAGACCCTGTTCTGTGACGGGACAATGGGTTCCTAGCGAGGAGACCCTGCGCTGTGACGGGACAACGGATTCCTTGCCTGGAGACCCTGTTCTGTGACGGGACAAGGGGTTCCCAGTGTGGAGACCCTGTTCTGTGACGGGACAACGGGTTCCCTGCCTGGAGACACTCTTCTGTGACGGGACAAGGGGTTCCCTGCCTGGAGACTCTGTCCTGTGAGGGGACAAGGGGTTCCCTGCGTGGAGACACTGTGCTGTGACGGGGCAACGGGTTCCCTGCCTGGAGACAATGTTCTGTGACGGGACAACGGGTTCCCTGCGTGGAGACCCTGTTCTGTGATGGGACAATGGGTTCCCTGCCGGGAGACACAGTTCTGTGACGGGACAAGGGGTTCAATGCCTGGAGACACTGTTCTGTGACGGGACAAGGGGTTCCCCGGGTGGAGACCCTGTTCTGTGACGGGACAACGGGTTCCCTGCGTGGAGACCCTGTTCTCTGGTGGGACAACGGATTCCCTGCCGGGAGACCCTGTTCTGTGACGGGACAACGGGTTACTTGCGTGGAGACCCTGTTCTGTGACGGGAGAACGGGTTCCCTGATTGGAGACCCTGTTCTTTGATGTGACAACGGGTTCCCTGCGTGGAGACACTGTTCTGTGACGGGACAACGGGTTCCCTGCGTGGAGACCTTGTTCTGTGACGGAACAACGGGTTCCCCGGGTGGAGACCCTGTTCTGTGATGGGACAAAGGTTTCCCTGCGTGGAGAACCTGTTCTGTGACGGGACAATGGTTTCCCTGCCTGGAGACCCTGTTCTGTGATGGGACAATGGGTTCCCTGCCTGGAGACACTGTTCTGTGATGGGGCAATGGGTTCCCTGCCTGGAGACCCTGTTCTGTGATGGGACAACGGGTTCCCTGCGTGGAGACCCTGTTCTGTGATGGAAAACAGGTTCCCTGCCTGGAGACCCTGGTCTGTGACGAGACAACGGGTTCCCTGCGTGGAGACCCTGTTCTGTGATGGAAAACAGGTTCCCTGCCTGGAGACCCTGTTCTGTGAGGAGACAACGGGTTCCCTGCGCGGAGACCCTGTTCTGTGACGGGACAACGGGTTCCCTGCCTGGAGACACTCTTCTGTGACGGGACAAGGGGTTCCCTGCCTGGAGACTCTGTCCTGTGAGGGGACAAGGGGTTCCCTGCGTGGAGACCCTGTTCTGTGATGGAAAACAGGTTCCCTGTCTGGAGACCCTGTTCTGTGAGGAGACAACGGGTTCCCTGCGCGGAGACCCTGTTCTGTGACGGGACAACGGGTTCCCTGCCTGAAGACCCTGTTCTGTGACGGGACAAGGGGTTCCCTGCGTGGAGACCCTGTTGTGTGACAGGACAACGGGTTCCCTGCGTGGAGACGCTGTTCTTTGATGTGACAACGGGTTCCCTGCGTGGAGACCCTGTTCTTTGACGGAACAAGGGGTTCCCTTCGTGGAGACCCTGTTCTGTGACGGGACAAAGGGTTCCCTGCCTGGAGATCCTGTTCTGTGACGGGACGAGGGGTTCCCTGCGTGGAGAACCTGTTCTGTGACGCGACAATGGGTTCCCTGCGTGGAGACCCTGTTCTGTGATGGGACAACGCGTTCCCTGCGTGGAGACCCTGTTCTGTGACGGGACAAGGGATTCCCTGCTGGCAGTCCCTGTTCTGTGACGGGACAAGGGGTTCCCTGAGTGGAGACCCTGTTCTGTGACGGGACAACGGGTTCCCTGCCTGGAGACACTCTTCTGTGACGGGACAAGGGGTTCCCTGCCTGGAGACTCTGTCCTGTGAGGGGACAAGTGGTTCCCTGCGTGGAGACACTGTGCTGTGACGGGACAACGGGTTCCCTGCCTGGAGACAATGTTCTGTGAAGGGACAACGGGTTCCCTGCGTGGAGACCCTGTTCTGTGATGGGACAATGGGTTCCCTGCCGGGAGACACAGTTCTGTGACGGGACAAGGGGTTCCCTGCCTGGAGACACTGTTCTGTGACGGGACAAGGGGTTCCCTGCGTGGAGACCCTGTTCTCTGGTGGGACAACGGATTCCCTGCCGGGAGACCCTGTTCTGTGACGGGACAACGGGTTACTTGCGTGGAGACCCTGTTCTGTGACGGGAGAACGGTTTCCCTGCCTGGAGACCCTGTTCTTTGATGTGACAACGGGTTCCCTGCGTGGAGACACTGTTCTGTGACGGGACAACGGGTTCCCTGCATGGAGACCCTGTTCTGTGACGGAACAACCGGTTCCCCGGGTGGAGACCCTGTTCTGTGACGGGACAAAGGTTTCCCTGCGTGGAGAACCTGTTCTGTGATGGGACAATGGTTTCCCTGCCTGGAGACCCTGTTCTGTGATGGGACAATGAGTTCCCTGCGTGGAGAACCTGTTCTGTGATGGGACAATGGTTTCCCTGCCTGGAGACCCTGTTCTGTGACGGGACAAAGGTTTCCCTGCGTGGAGAACCTGTTCTGTGATGGGACAATGGTTTCCCTGCCTGGAGACCCTGTTCTGTGATGGGACAATGAGTTCCCTGCCTGGAGACCCTGTTCTGTGACGGGACAAAGGGTTCCCTGCGTGGAGACACTGTTCTGTGACGGGACAACGGGTTCCCTGCGTGGAGACCCTGTTCTGTGACAGGACAACGGGTTCCCTGCCTGGAGACCCTGTACCGTGACGGGACAAGTGGTTCCCTGCGTGGAGACCCTGTTCTGTGACAGGACAAAGGGTTCCCTGCGTGGTGACACTCTTCTGTGATGGGACAACTGGTTCCCTGCGTGGAGACCCTGTTCTGTGACGGGACAACGTGTTCCCCGGCAGGAGACCCTGTTCTGTGACGGCACAAGGGGTTCCCTGCTTGGAGACCCTGTTCTGTGACGGGACAATGGGTTCCCAGCGAGGAGACCCTGCGCTGTGACGGGAAAACGGATTCCTTGCCTGGAGACCCTGTTCTGTGACGGGACAAGGGGTTCCCAGTGTGGAGACCCTGTTCTGTGATGGGACAACGGATTCCCTGCTGGCAGTCCCTGTTCTGTGACGGGACAAGGGGTTCCTTGCCTGCAGGCCCTGTTCTGTGACGGGACAACGGGTTCCCTGCCTGGAGACACTCTTCTGTGACGGGACAAGGGGTTCCCTGCCTGGAGACTCTGTCCTGTGAGGGGACAAGGGGTTCCCTGCGTGGAGACACTGTGCTGTGACGGGGCAACGGGTTCCCTGCCTGGAGACAATGTTCTGTGACGGGAAAACGGGTTCCCTGCGTGGAGACCCTGTTCTGTGATGGGACAATGGGTTCCCTGCCGGGAGACACAGTTCTGTGACGGGACAAGGGGTTCCCTGCCTGGAGACACTGTTCTGTGACGGGACAAGGGGTTCCCTGCAAGGAGACCCTGTGCTGTGACGGGACAACGGGATCCTTGCCTGGAGACCCTGTTCTGTGGCGGGACAAGGGGTTCCCTGTGTGGAGACCCTGTTCTTTGATGGGACAACGGATTCCCTGCTGGCAGACCCTGTTCTGTGACGGGACGAGGGGTTCCCAGCCTGGAGATTCTGTTCTGTGAGGGGACAACGGGTTCCCTGCGTGGAGACACTGTGCTGTGACGGGACAACGGGTTCCTAGCCCGGAGACCCTGTTCTGTGACGGGACAAGGCTATCCCTGCGTGGAGACCCTGTTTTCTTACGGGACAATGGGTTCCCTGCCTAGAGACACAGTTTTGTGACGGGACAAGGCGTTCCCTGCCTGGAGACACTGTTCTGTGACGGGACAAGGGGTTCCCTGCGTGGAGACCCTGTGCGGTGATGGGACAACGGGTTCCCTGCGTGGAGACCCTGTTCTCTGGTGGGACAACGGATTCCCTGCCGGGAGACCCTGTTCTGTGACGGGACAAGGGGTTCCCTGCGTGGAGACACTGTTCTGTGATGGGGCAACGGATTCCCTTTGTGGAGACCCTCTCCTGTGACGGGACAAGTGGTTCCCGGCGTGGAGACGCTGTTCTCTGACGGGACAATGGGTTCCCTGCCTGGAGACCCTGTTCTGTGAGGGGACAACGGGTTCCCTGCGTTGAGACCCTGTTCTGTGAAGGGACAACTTGTTCCCTGCATGGAGAACCTGTTCTTTTAAGGGACAACGGGTTCCCTGCGTGGAGACCCTCTTCTGTGACGGGACAACGGGTTCCCTTCGTGGAGACCCTGTTCTTTGATGTGACAACGGGTTCCCTGCGTGGAGACCCTGTTCTGTGACGGGACAACGGGTTCCCTGCCTGGAGACATTGTTCTATGACGGGACAACGGGTTCCCCGGGTGGAGTCCCTGTTCTGTGACGTGACAAGGGGTTCCCTTCGTGGAGACCCTGTTCTGTGACGGGACAATGGGTTCCCTGTGTGGAGACCCTGTTCTGTGACGACACAAGGGGTTCCCGGCGTGGAGACCCTGTTCTGTGACGGGACAATGGTTTCCCTGCGTGCAGACCCTGTTCTGTGACGGGACAACGGATTCCCTGCGTGGAGACCCTGTTCTGCGACGGGACAATGGGTTCCCTTTTTGGAGACACTGTGCTGTGACGGGACAAGGGGTTCCCTGCGTGGAGACCCTGTTCTGTGACCGGACAAAGGGTTCCCTGTGTGGAGACCCTGTTCTGTGAAGGGACAATGGGTTCCCTGCCTGGAGACAATGATCTGTGACGGGACAACGGGTTCCCGGCCTGGAGTCCCTGTTCTGTGATGGGACACCGGGTTTCCTGCGTGGAGACCCTGTTCTGTAACGGGACAACTTGTTCCCGGCGTGGAGATCCTGTTCTGTGACGGGACAATGGGTTCCCTGTGTGGAGACACCGTTCTGTGATGGGACAAAGGATTCCCTGCCTGGAGACCCCGTTCTGTGACGGGACAAAGGATTCCCTGCCTGGAGACCCTGTTCTGTGATGGGACAACGGGTTCCCTGAGTGGAGACACTGTTCTGTGATGGGACAAGGGGTTCCCTGCCTGGAGACCCTGTGCTGTGACGGGACAAGGGGTTCACTGCCTGGACACCCTGTGCTGCGACGGGACAACGGGTTCCCTGCTGGCAGACCCTGTTCTGTGAAGGGACAATGGGTTCCCTGCCTGGAGACACAGTTCTGTGACGGGACAAGGGGTTCCCTGTGTGGAGACACTGTTCTGTGACGGGACAATGGGTTCCCTGCATGGAGACCCTGTTCTGTGACGGGACAAGGGGTTCCCTGAGTGGAGACCCTGTTCTGTGACGGGACAACGTGTTCCCTTCGTGGAGACCCTGTTCTGTGTTGGGACAACGGGTTCCCTGCGTGGAGACCCTGTTCTGTGATGGGACAAAGGGTTCCCTGCATGGAGACACTGTTCTGTGATGGGACAACGGGTTCCCTGCCTGGAGACCCTGTTCTGTGACGTGACAACGGGTTCCCCGGCTGGAGACCCTGTTCTGTGACGGGACAATGGGTTCCCTGCCTTGCGACCCTGTTCTGTGACGGGACAATGGGTTCCGTGCCTGGAGACCCTGTTCTGTGATGGGACAATGGGTTCCCTGCCTGGAGACACTGTTCTGTGATGGGGCAATGGCTTCCCTGCGTGGAGACCCTGTTCAGTGACGGGACAACGGGTTCCCTGCGTGGAGACCCTGTTCTGTGATGGAGAAGAGGTTCCCTGTGTGGAGACCCTGTTCTGTGACGAGAGAACGGGTTCCCTGCGCGGAGACCATGTTCTGTGACAGGACAACGGGTTCCATGCGTGGAGACACTGTTCTGTGATGGAAAGCAGGTTCCCTGTGTGGAGACCCTGTTCTGTGACGACAGAAGGGGTTCCCTGCGGGGAGACCCTGTTCTGTGACGGGACAACGGGTTCCCTGCGTGGAGACACTGTTCTGTGACGACACAAGGGGTTCCCTGCGGGCAGACCCTGTTGTGTGACGGGACAACGGGTTTCCGGCCTGGAGACCCTGTTCTAAGAAGGGACAACGGGTTCCCTTCGTGGAGACCCTGTGCTGTGAAGGGACAAGGGGTTCCCTTCTTGGAGACCATGTTCTGTGATGGGACAAGGGGTTCCTAGCGTGGAGACCGTTTTCTGTGACGGGACAAGGGGTTCCTTGCCTGGAGACCCTGCTCTGTGACGGCACAAATGGTTCACTTGATGGGGGCCATATTCTGTGACGGGACAATGGGTTCTCTGAATGGACACCCTGTGCTGCCACGGGACAACTTTTTCCCTGCGTGGAGACCCTGTTCTGTGACGGGACCAGGGGTTCCCTGCGTGGAGAACCTGTTCTGTGAAGGGACAAGGGGTTCCCTGAGTGGAGACCCTGTTCTGTGATGGGACAAAGGGTTCCCTGCCTGGAGAACCTATTTGTGACGGGACAACGGGTTCCCTGCGTGGAGACCCTGTTCTGTGACGGGACAAGGATTTCCCTGCCTGGAGACCCTGTTCTGTGATGGGACAACGGGTTCCCTGCGTGGAGACCCTGTTCTGTGACGGGACAAGGGGTTCCCTGTGTGGAGACCCTGTTCTCTGACGGGACAAGGGGTTCCCTGCGTGGAGACCCTGTTCTGTGACGGGACCAGGGGTTCCAATCGTGGAGACCCTGTTCTGTGACGGGACAACGGGTTCCCTGCGTGGAGACAATGTTTTGTGACGGGGCAAGGGGTTCCCTGCCTGGAGACCCTGTTGTGTGACGGGACAACTGGTTCCCTACGTGGAGACCCTGTTCTGTGACGGGACAACGGGTTCCCTGCATGGAGACCCTGTTCTGCGATGGGACAATGGGTTCCCTTTTTGGAGACACTGTTCTGTGACGGGACAATGGGTTCCCTTTTTAGAGACACTGTTCTGTGACGGGACAATGTGTTCCCTGCGTGGCGACCCTGTTCTGTGACGGGACAATGGGTTGATTGACTGGAAACCCTGGTCTGTGACGGGACAAAGGGTTCCCTGTGTGGGGATCCTGTTCTGTGACGGGACAATGGGTTCCCTGCCTGGAGACAATGTTCTGTGACGGGACAACGGGTTCCCAGCCTGGAGACCCTGTTCTGTGACGGGACAAGGGGTTCCCTGCATGGAGACCCTGTTCTGTGATGGGACGACGGATTCCCTGCTGGCAGACCCCGTTCTGTGATGGGACAACGGATTCCCTGCGTGGAGACACTGTTCTGTGACGGGACAAAGGTTTCCCTGCCTGGAGACCCTGTTCTGTGACGGGAGAAGGGGTTCCTTGCCTGGAGACCCTGTTCTGTGACGGGACAAGGGGTTCCCTGCGTGGAGACCCTGTGCTGTGACGAGACAACGGGTTCCTTGCCTGGAGACCCTGTTCTGTGAAGGGACAATGGGTTCCCTGCTTGGAGACCCTGTTCTGTGACGGGACAAGGGGTTCCCTGCCTGGAGACCCTGTTCTGTGACGGGACAAGGGGTTCCCTGCATGGAGACCCAGTTCTGTGATGGGACAAGGGTTTCCCTGCGTGGTGGCCCTGTTCTGTGACTGGACGAAGGGTTCCCTTCGTGGAGACGCTGTTCTGTGACGGGACAACGGGTTCCCTGCCTGGAGACCCTGTTCTGTGATGGGACAACGGGCTCTCTGCGTGGAGACCCTGTTCTGTGACGGGACAATGGGTTCCCTGCGTGGAGACACTGTTCTGTGACGGGACAACGGGTTCCCTGCGTGGAGACCCTGTTCTGTGACAGGACAACGGGTTCCCTGCGTGGAGAACCTGTTCTGTGACGGGGCAACAGGTTCCCTGCCTGGAGACCCTGTTCTGTGACGGGACAAACGGTTCCCTGCCTGGAGACCCTGTTCTGTGACGGGACAAAGGGTTCCCTGCATGGAGACCCTGTTCTGTGGCGGGACAACGTGTTCCCCGGCTGGAGACCCTGTTCTGTGACGGCACAACGGATTCCCTGCGTGGAGACCCTGTTCTGTGACGGGACAAGGGGTTCCCTGCCTGGAGACCCTGTGCTGTGACGGGACAACGGGTTCCTTGCCTGGAGACCCTGTTCTGTGACGGGACAAGGGGTTCCCTGTGTGGAGACCCTGTTCTGTGATGGGACGACGGATTCCCTGCTGGCAGACCCTGTTCTGTGACGGGACAACGGGTTCCCTGCGTGGAGACCCTGTTCTGTGACGGGACAACGGGTTCCCTGCGTGGAGACCCTGTTCCGTGACGGGACAAGGGGTTCCCTGCGTGGAGACCCAGTTCTGTGACGACACAAGGGGTTCCCTGCGGGCAGACCCTGTTCTGTGACGGGACAACGGGTTTCCTGCCTGGAGACCCTGTTCTATGAAGGGACAACGGGTTCCCTTCGTGGAGACCCTGTGCTGTGAAGGGACAAGGGGTTCCCTTCGTGGAGACCATGTTCTGTGATGGGACAAGGGGTTCCTAGCGTGGAGACCGTTTTCTGTGATGGGACAAGGGGTTCCTTGCCTGGAGACCCTGTTCTGTGACGGCACAAGTGGTTCACTTGTTGGGGGCCATATTCTGTGACGGGACAATGGGTTCTCTGAATGGACACCCTGTGCTGCCACGGGACAACTTTTTCCCTGCGTGGAGACCCTGTTCTGTGACGGGACCAGGGGTTCCCTGCGTGAAGAACCTGTTCTGTGAAGGGACAAGGGGTTCCCTGAGTGGAGACCCTGTTCTGTGACGGGGCGAGGGGTTCCCTGCCTGGAGAACCTATTTGTGACGGGACAACGGGTTCCCTGCGTGGAGACACTGTTCTGTGACGGGACAACGGGTTCCCTGCGTGGAGACCCTGTTCTGTGACGGGAGAAGGGGTTCCCTGCGTGGAGACCCTTTTCTGTGATGGGACAACGGGTTCCCTGCGTGGAGACCCTGTTCTCTGACGGGACAAGGGGTTCCCTCTGTGGAGACCCTGTTCTCTGACGGGACAAGGGGTTCCCTGCGTGGAGACCCTGTTCTGTGACGGGACCAGGGGTTCCAATCGTGGAGACCCTGTTCTGTGACGGAACAAGGGGTTCCCTGCGTGGAGACAATGTTTTGTGACGGGGCAAGGGGTTCCCTGCCTGGAGACCCTGTTCTGTGACGGGACAATGAGTTCCCTACGTGGAGACCCTGTTCTGTGACGGGACAACGGGTTCCCTGCGTGGAGACCCTGTTCTGCGATGGGACAATGGGTTCCCTTTTTGGAGACACTGTTCTGTGACGGGACAAAGGGTTCCCTGTGTGGGGACCCTGTTCTGTGACGGGACAATGGCTTCCCTGCCTGGAGACAATGATCTGTGACGGGACAACGGGTTCCCAGCCTGGAGACCCTGTTCTGTAACAGGACAACTTGTTCCCTTCGTGGAGACCCTGTTCTGTGACGGGACAATGGGTTCCCTTTGTGGAGACCCCGTTCTGTGATGGGACAACGGATTCCCTGCGTGGAGACCCTGTTCTGTGACGGGACAAAGGTTTCCCTGCGTGGAGACCCTGTTCTGTGACAGGACAACGGGTTCCCTGCGTGGTGACACTGTTCTGTGATGGGACAATAGGTTCCCTGCGTGGAGACCCTGTTCTGTGACGGGACAATGTTTTCCCCGGCTGGAGACCCTGTTCTGTGACGGCACAAGGGGTTCCCTGCGTGGAGACCCTGTTCTGTGACGGGACTTTGGGTTCCCTGACTGGAGACCCTGTTCCGTGACGGTAAAAGGGGTTCCCTTTTTGGAGGCCCTGTTCCATGACAGGACAACGGGTTCCCGGACTGGAGACCGTGTTCTGTGATGGGAGAACGGGTTCCCTGCCGGGAGACTCTGTTCTGTGACGGGACAATGGTTTCCCAGCCTGGAGACCCTGTTCTGTGATGGGACAATGGGTTCCCTGCCTGGAGACACTGTTCTGTGACGGGGCAATGGGTTCCCTTCCTGGAGACCTTGTTCTGTGATGGGACAACGGGTTCCCTGCGTGGAGACCCTGTTCTGTGATGGGACAATAGGTTCCCTGCGTGGAGACCCTGTTCTGTGACGGGACAACGTTTTCCCCGGCTGGAGACCCTGTTCTGTGACGGCACAAGGGGTTCCCTGCTTGGAGACCCTGTTCTGTGACGGGACAACGGGTTCCCAGCGTGGAGACCCTGTGCTGTGATGGGACAACGGGTTCTTTGCCTGGAGACCCTGTTCTGTGACGGGACAAGGGGTTCCCTGTGTGGAGACCCTGTTCTGTGATGGGACAAGGGGTTCCCTGCGTGGAGACACTGTGCTGTGACGGGACAAAGGTTTCCTTGCCTGGAGACCGTGTTCTGTGATGGGACAACGGATTCCCTGCTGGCAGACCCTGTTCTGTGACGGGACATGGGGTTCCCTGAGTGGACATCCTGTTCTGTGACGGGACAACGGGTTCCCTGCCTGGAGACACTCTTCTGTGACGGGACAAGGGGTTCCCTGCGTGGAGAACCTGTTCTGTGAGGGGACAAGGGGTTCCCTGCGTGGAGACCCTGTTCTGTGATGGGACAATGGATTCTCTGCCGGGAGAACCCTGTTCTGTGACGGGACATTGGGTTCCCTGACTGGAGACCCTGTTCCGTGACGGGAAAAGGGGTTCCCTTTTTGGAGGCCCTGTTCTATGACAGGACAACGGGTTCCCGGACTGGAGACCGTGTTCTGTGATGGGACAACGGGTTCCCTGCCGGGAGACTCTGTTCTGTGACGGGACAATGGGTTCCCTGCCTGGAGACCCTGTGCTGTGATGGGACAACTGGTTCCCTGCGTGGAGACCCTGTTCTGTGACGGGACAATGGGGTCCCTGCTTGGAGAACCTGTTCTGTGACGGGACAACAGGTTCCCTGCCTGGAGACCCTGTCCTGCGATGGGACAACGGATTCCCTGCATGGAGACCCTGTTCTGAGATGGGACAACTGATTCCCTACGTGGAGACCCTGTTCTGTGACGGGACAATGGGTTCCCTGACTGGAGACCCTGTTCCGTGACGGGACAACGGGTTCCCTGCGTGGAGACCCTGTTCTGTGACGGGACAATGGGTTCCCTGCGTGGAGACCCTTTTCCGTGACGGACAAGAGGTTCCCTGCGTGGAGACCCTGTTCTGTGACGGAAAAAGGGGTTCCCCGCGTGGAGACCCTGTTCTGTGACGGGGCAAATTGTTCCCTGCCAGGAGACCCTGTTCTGTGATGGGACAACGGCTTCCCTGCGTGGAGACCCTGTTCTGTGACAGGACAACGGGTTCCCTGCCTGGAGACCCTGTTCTCTGACGGGACAACGGGTTCCCTGCGTGGAGACCCTGTTCTGTGACGGGACAATGGGTTCCCTGCTTGGAGACCCTGTTCTGCGACGGGACAATGGGTTCCCTTTTTGGAGACACTGTGCTGTGACGGGACAACGGGTTCCCTGCGTGGAGACCCTGTTCTGTGACGGGACAACGGGTTCCCTGCGTGGAGACCCTGTTCTGTGACGGGACAAAGGGTTCCCTACCTGGAGACCCTCTTCTGTGACGGGACAACGGGTTCCCTGCTTGGAGACCCTGTTCTGTGACGGGACAAGGGGTTCCCTGCGTGGAGACACTGTGCTGTGACGGGGCAACGGGTTCCTTGCCTGGAGACCCTGTTCTGTGATGGGACAACGGATTCCCTGCTGGCAGACCCTGTTCTGTGACGGGACAAGGGGTTCCCTGAGTGGACATCCTGTTCTGTGACGGGACAACGGGTTCCCTGCCTGGAGACACTCTTCTGTGACGGGACAACGGGTTCCCTGCCTGGAGACAATGTTTTGTGACGGGACAACGGGTTCCCTACGTGGAGACCCTGTTCTGTGGCGGGACGCCAGGTTTCCTGCGTAGAGACCCTGTTCTGCAACGGGACAACTTGTTCCCTTGTGGAGACCCTGTTCTGTGACGGGACAATGGGTTCCCTGTGTGGAGACCCTGTTCTGTGATGGGACAACCGATTCCCTGCTGGCAGACCGTGTTCTGTGACGGGACAAAGGATTCCCTGCCTGGAGTCCCTGTTCTGTGATGGGACAAGGGGTTCCCTCCTTGGAGACCCTGTTCTGTGACGGGACAACGGGTTCCCTGCATGGAGACCCAGTTCTGTGATGGGACAAGGGGTTCCCTGCGTGGTGGCCCTGTTCTGTGACGGGACAAAGGGTTCCCTTCTTGGGGACCCTGTTCTGTGACGGGACAACGGGTTCCCTTCGTGGAGACCCTGTTCTGTGGTGGGACAACGGGCTCCCTGCGTGGAGACCCTTTTCTGAGACGGGAAAATGGGTTCCCTGCGTGGAGACCCCGTTCTGTGATGGGACAACGGGTTCCCTGAGTGGAGACACTGTTCTGTGACGGGACTAGGGGTTCCCTGCCTGGAGACCCTGTTCTGTGATGGGACAAAGGGTTCCCTGCGTGGATACACTGTTCTGTGACGGGACAACGGGTTCCCTGCGTGGAGACCCTGTTCTGTGACAGGACAACGGGTTCCCTGCCCGGAGACCCTGTACCGTGACGGGACAAGTGGTTCCCCGGCTGGAGACCCTGTTCTGTGACGGCACAAGGGGTTCCCTGCTTAGAGACCCTGTTCTGTGACGGGACAATGGGTTCCCTGCGTGGAGACCCTGTTCTGTGACAGGACAACGGGTTCCCTGCCTGGAGACACTCTTCTCTGACAGGACAAGTGGTTCCCTGCGTGGAGACCCTGTTCCGTGACGGGACAACGGGTTCCCTGCGTGGAGACATTGTTGTGTGACAGTTCAACGTGTTCCCTGCGTGGAGACCCTGTTCTTTGATGTGACAACGGGTTCCCTGCGTGGAGACCCTGTTCTGTGACGCGACAATGGGTTCCCTGCGTGGAGACCCTGTTCTGTGATGGGACAACGCGTTCCCTGCCTGGAGACACTGTTCTGTGACGGGACAAGTGGTTCCCTGCGTGGAGACCCTGTTCTGTGACAGGACAACGGGTTCCCTGCGTGGTGACACTGTTCTGTGATGGGACAGTAGGTTCCCTGCGTGGAGACCCTGTTCTGTGACGGGACAAAGTTTTCCCCGGCTGGAGACCCTGTTCTGTGAAGGCACAAGGGGTTCCCTGCTTGGAGACCCTATTCTGTGACGGGACAACGGGTTCCCAGCGTGGAGACCCTGTGCTGTGATGGGACAACGGGTTCTTTGCCTGGAGACCCTGTTCTGTGACGGCACAAGGGGTTCCCTGCTTGGAGACCCTATTCTGTGACGGGACAACGGGTTCCCTGCGTGGAGACCCTGTGCTGTGATGGGACACCGGGTTCTTTGCCTGGAGACCCTGTTCTGTGACGGGACAAGGGGTTCCCTGTGTGGAGACCCTGTTCTGTGATGGGACAACGGATTCCCTGCGTGGAGACCCTGTTCTGTGACGGCACAAGGGGTTCCCTGCGTGGAGACCCTGTTCTGTGACGGGAGAATGGGTTCCCTACCTGGAGACCCTGTGCTGTGACGGGACAAAGGGTTCCTTGCCTGGAGACCCTGTTCTGTGACGGTACAAGGGGTTCCCTGTGTGGAGACCCTGTTCTGTGAAGGGACAACGGATTCCCTGCCGGGAGACCCTGTTCTGTGAAGGGACAACGGGTTACCTGCATGGAGAACCTGTTCTGTGACGGGACAACGGGTTCCCTGCCTGGAGACACTCTTCTGTGACGGGACAAGGGGTTCCCTGCGTGGAGAACCTGTTCTGTGAGGGGACAACGGGTTCCCTGCGTGGAGACCCTGTTCTGTGATGGGACAATGGATTCCCTGCCGGGAGACCCTGTTCTGTGACGGGACAATGCGTTCCCTGACTGGAGACCCTGTTCTGTGACGGGACAACTGGTTCCCTTCGTGGAGTCCCTGTTCTGTGGTGGGACAACGGGCTCCCTGCGTGGAGACCCTTTTCTGTGACGGGAAAATGGGTTCCCTGCGTTGAGACCCCGTTCTGTGATGGGACAAAGGGTTCCCTGTGTGGAGACCGTGTTCTGTGACGGGACAATGGGTTCCCTGCCTGGAGACAATGTTCTCTGACGGGACAACGGGTTCCCGGCCTGGAGACCCTTTTCTGTGGACGGACACCGGGTTTCCTGCGTGGAGACACTCCTCTGTAACGGGACAACTAGTTCCCTGAGTGGAGACCCTGTTCTGTGACGGGACATTGGGTTCCCTGTGTGGAGACCCCGTTCTGTGACGGGACAACGGGTTCCCTGCGTGGAGACCCTGTTCTGTGACGGGACAAGGGGTTCACTGCGTGGAGACCCTTTTCCGTGACGGAGAAGAGGTTCCCTGCGTGGAGACCCTGTTCTGTGACGGAAAAAGGGGTTCCCCGCGTGGAGACCCTGTTCTGTGACGGGGCAAATTGTTCCCTGCCTGGAGACCCTGTTCTGTGACGGGACAACGGCTTCCCTTGGTGGAGACCATGTTCTGTGAAGGGACAACGGTTTCCCTGCCTGGAGACCCTGTTCTCTGACGGGACAATGGGTTCCCTGCGTGGAGACCCCGTTCTGTGATGGGACAATGGGTTCCCTGCGTGGAGACACAGTTCTGTGTCGGGACAAGGGGTTCCCTGCATGGAGACCCTGTTCTGTGAAGGGACAAGGGGTTCCCTGCATGGAGACCCTGTTCTGTGACGGGACAAGGGTTTCACTGCGTGGAGACCCTGTTCTGTGACGGGACAACGGGTTCCCTGCCTGGAGACCCTCTTCTCTGACGGGACAAGGGGTTCCCTGTGTGGAGACCCTGTTCTGTGACGGGACAAGGGTTTCCCTGCGTGGAGACCCTGTTCTGTGACGGGACCAGGGGTTTCCCTCGTGGAGACCCTGTTCTGTGAGGGGACAACGGGTTCCCTGCGTGGAGACAATTTTTGTGACGGAACAAGGTGTTCCCTGCCTGGCGACACAGTTCTGTGACGGGCCAACGGGTTCCCTGCTTGGAGACCCTGTTCTGCGACGGGACAATGGGTTCCCTGCTTGGAGACACAGTGCTGTGACGGGACAAAGGGTTCCCTGCGTGGAGACCCTGTTCTGTGACGGGACAACGGGTTCCCTGCCTGGAGACAATGTTCTGTGACGGGAAAACGGGTTCCCTACGTCTAGAACCTGTTCTGTGGCGGGACACCGGGTTTCCTGCGTGGAGACCCTGTTCTGTAACGGGACAACTTGTTCCCTCGTGGAGACCCTGTTCTGTGACGGGACAATGGGTTCCCTGTTTGGAGACCCCGTTCTGTGATGGGACAACCGATTCCCTGCTGGCAGACCCTGTTCTATGTCGGGACAAAGGATTCCCTGCCTGGAGTCCCTGTTCTGTGATGGGACAAGGGGTTCCTTGCCTGGAGACCCTGTTCTGTGACGGGACAACGGGTTCCCTGCCTGGACACTCTGTGCTGTGACGGGACAATGGCTTCCTTGCCTGGAGACCCTGTGCTGTGAAGGGACAATGGGTTCCCTGCCTGGAGACCCTGTTCTGTGACGGGAGAATGGGTTCCCTGCGTGGAGACCCTGTTCTGTGACGGGACAAGGGGTTCCCTGCATGGAGACCCAGTTCTGTGATGGGACAAGGGTTTCCATGTGTGGTGGCCCTGTTCTGTGACGGGACAAAGGGTTCCCTTCGTGGAGACCCTGTTCTGTGACGGGACAAGGGGTTCCCTTCGTGGAGACCCTGTTCTGTGGTGGGACAACGGGCTCCCTGCGTGGAGACCCTTTTCTGTGACGGGAAAATGGGTTCCCTGCGTGGTGACCCCGTTCTGTGATGGGAAAACGGGTTCCCTGACTGGAGACCCTGTTCTGTGACGGGACAACGGGTTCCCTGCCTGGAGACCCTGTTCTGTGATGGGACAACGGGTTCCCTGCGTGGAGACCCTGTTCTGTGACGGGACAAAGGGTTCCCTGCGTGGAGACCCTGTTCTGTGACGGGACAATGGGTTCCCTGCGTGGAGACCCTGTTCTGTGACAGGACATCGGGTTCCCTGCCCGGAGACCCTGTACCGTGACGGGACAAGTGGTTCCCTGCGTGGAGACCCTGTTCTGTGACAGGACAAAGGGTTCCCCGCATGGTGACACTGTTCTGTGATGGGACAACTGGTTCCCTGCGTGGAGACCCTGTTCTGTGACGGCACAAGGGGTTCCCTTCGTGGAGACCCTGTTCTGTGACGGGACAATGGGTTCCCAGCGAGGAGACCCTGCACTGTGAGGGGACAACGGATTCCTTGCCTGGAGACCCTGTTCTGTGACGGGACAAGGGGTTCCCGGACTGGAGACCCTGTTCTGTGATGGGACAACGGATTCCCTGCTGGCAGTCCCTGTTCTGTGACGGGACAAGGGGTTCCCTGAGTGGAGACCCTGTTCTGTGACGGGACAACGGGTTCCCTGCCTGGAGACTCTGTCCAGTGAGGGGACAAGGGGTTCCCTGCGTGGAGACACTGTGCTGTGACGGAACAACGGGTTCCCTGCCTGGAGACAATGTTCTGTGACGGGACAACGGGTTCCCTGCCGGGAGACACAGTTCTGTGACGGGACAAGGGGTTCCCTGCCTGGAGACACTGTTCTGTGACGGGACAATGGGTTCCCTGCGTGGATACACTGTTCTGTGACGTGACAAGGGGTTCCCTACGTGGAGACCCTGTTCTGTGACAGGACAACGGGTTCCCTGCCCGGAGTCCCTGTTCCATAACGGGACAAGTGGTTCCCTGCATGGAGACCCTGTTCTGTGACAGGACAACGGGTTCCCTGCGTGGTGAGACTGTTCTGTGATGGGACAATAGGTTCCCTGCGTGGAGACCCTGTTCTGTGACGGGACAATGTTTTCCCCGGCTGGAGACCCTGTTCTGTGACGGCACAAGGGGTTCCCTGCGTGGAGACCCTGTTCTGTGATGGGACAACGGATTCCCTGCGTGGAGACCCTGTTCTGTGACGGGACAAGGGGTTCCCTGCGTGGAGACCCTGTTCTGTGACGGGACAAGGGGTTCCCTGTGTTGAGACCCTGTTCTGTGACGGGACAAGGGGTTCCCTGCGTGGAGACCCTGTTCTGTGACGGGACCAGGGGTTCCCCTCGTGGAGACCCTGTTCTGTGACGGGACAACGGGTTCCCTGCGTGGAGACAATGTTTTGTGACGGGACAAGGGGTTCCCTGCCTGGCGACACAGTTCTGTGACGGGACAATGGGTTCCCTGCGTGGAGACCCTGTTCTGTGACGGGACAACGGGTTCCCTGCTTGGAGACCCTGTTCTGCGACGGGAAAATGGGTTCCCTGCGTGGAGACACCGTTCTGTGATGGGACAACGGGTTCCCTGACTGGAGACCCTGTTCTGTGACGGGACAAGGGGTTCCCTGCGTGGAGACCCTGTTCTGTGACGGGACAAAGGGTTCCCTTCGTGGTGACCCTGTTCTGTGACGGGACAACGGGTTCCCTTCGTGGAGACCCTGTTCTGTGGTGGGACAACGGGCTCCCTGCGTGGAGACCCTTTTCTGTGACGGGAAAATGGGTTCCCTGCGTGGAGACACCGTTCTGTGATGGGACAACGGGTTCCCTTCGTGGAGACCCTGTTCTGTGTCGGGACAAGGGGTTCCCTGCGTGGAGACCCTGTTCTGTGATGTGACAACGGGTTCCCTGCGTGGAGACCCTGTTCTGTGACGGGACAAAGGGTTCCCCTCGTGGAGACACTCTTCTGTGACGGGACAACGGGTTCCCTGCGTGGTGACACTGTTCTGTGATGGGACAACTGGTTCCCTGCGTGGAGACCCTGTTCTGTGACGGGACAACGTGTTCCCCGGCAGGAGACCCTGTTCTGTGACGGCACAAGGGGTTCCCTGCTTGGAGACAATGTTCTGTGACGGGACAATGGGTTCCCAGCGAGGAGACCCTGCGCCGTGACGGGACAACGGATTCCTTGCCTGGAGACCCTGTTCTGTGACGGGACAACGGATTCCCTGCTATCAGTCCCTGTTCTGTGACGGGACAAGGGGTTCCCTGAGTGGAGACCCTGTTCTGTGACGGGACAACGGGTTCCCTGCGTGGAGACCCTGTTCTGTGACGGGACAATGTTTTCCCCGGCTGGAGACCCTGTTCTGTGACGGCACAAAGGGTTCCCTTCGTGGAGACCCTGTTCTGTGACGGGACAATGGGTTCCCAGCGAGGAGACCCTGCGCTGTGAGGGGACAACGGATTCCTTGCTGGAGACCCTGTTCTGTGACGGGACAAGGGGTTCCCGGTGTGGAGACCCTGTTCTGTGATGGGACAACGGATTCCCTGCTGGCAGTCCCTGTTCTGTGACGGGACAAGGGGTTCCCTGAGTGGAGACCCTGTCCTGTGGTGGGACAACGGGTTCCCTGCCGGGAGACCCTGTTCTCTGACGGGACAACGGGTTCCCTGCCGGGAGACACAGTTCTGTGACGGGACAAGGGGTTCCCTGCCTGGAGACACTGTTCTGTGACGGGACAATGGGTTCCCTGCGTGGAGACACTGTTCTGTGACGGGACAACCGGTTCCCTACGTGGAGACCCTGTTCTGTGACAGGACAACGGGTTCCCTGCCCGGAGTCCCTGTTCCATAACGGGACAAGTGGTTCCCTGCATGGAGACCCTGTTCTTCGATGTGACAACGGGTTCCCTGCGTGGAGACCCTGTTCTGTGATTGAAAACAGGTTCCCTGCCTGGAGACCCTGTTCTGTGACGGGACAAGGGGTTCCCGGTGTGGAGACCCTGTTCTGTGATGGGACAACGGATTCCCTGCTGGCAGTCCCTGTTCTGTGACGGGACAACGGGTTCCCTACGTGGAGACCCTGTTCTGTGACGGGCCAACGGGTTCCCTGCTTGGAGACCCTGTTCTGCGACGGGACAATGGGTTCCCTGCTTGGAGACACAGTGCTGTGACGGGACAACGGGTTCCCTGCGTGGAGACCCTGTTCTGTGACGGGACAACGGGTTCCCTGCCTGGAGACAATGTTCTGTGACGGGAAAACGGGTTCCCTACGTCTAGAACCTGTTCTGTGGCGGGACACCGGGTTTCCTGCGTGGAGACCCTGTTCTGTAACGGGACAACTTGTTCCCTCGTGGAGAAACTGTTCTGTGACGGGACAATGGGTTCCCTGTTTGGAGACCCCGTTCTGTGATGGGACAACCGATTCCCTGCTGGCAGACCCTGTTCTGTGACGGGACAAGGGGTTCCCTGCGTGGAGACCCTGTTCTGTGACGGGACAAGGGGTTCCCTGTGTTGAGACCCTGTTCTGTGACGGGACAAGGGGTTCCCTGCGTGGAGACCCTGTTCTGTGACGGGACAAAGGGTTCCCTTCGTGGTGACCCTGTTCTGTGACGGGACAACGGGTTCCCTTCGTGGAGACCCTGTTCTGTGGTGGGACAACGGGCTCCCTGCGTGGAGACCCTTTTCTGTGACGGGAAAATGGGTTCCCTGCGTGGAGACACCGTTCTGTGATGGGACAACGGGTTCCCTTCGTGGAGACCCTGTTCTGTGTCGGGACAAGGGGTTCCCTGCGTGGAGACCCTGTTCTGTGATGTGACAACGGGTTCCCTGCGTGGAGACCCTGTTCTGTGACGGGACAAAGGGTTCCCCTCGTGGAGACACTCTTCTGTGACGGGACAACGGGTTCCCTGCGTGGTGACACTGTTCTGTGATGGGACAACTGGTTCCCTGCGTGGAGACCCTGTTCTGTGACGGGACAACGTGTTCCCCGGCAGGAGACCCTGTTCTGTGACGGCACAAGGGGTTCCCTGCTTGGAGACCCTGTTCTGTGACGGGACAATGGGTTCCCAGCGAGGAGACCCTGCGCCGTGACGGGACAACGGATTCCTTGCCTGGAGACCCTGTTCTGTGACGGGACAACGGATTCCCTGCTATCAGTCCCTGTTCTGTGACGGGACAAGGGGTTCCCTGAGTGGAGACCCTGTTCTGTGACGGGACAACGGGTTCCCTGCCTGGAGACACTCTTCTGTGACGGGACAAGGGGTTCCCCGGGTGGAGACCCTGTTCTGTGACGGGACAAAGGTTTCCCTGCGTGGAGAACCTGTTCTGTGACGGGAGAACGGATTCCCTGCCGGGAGACCCTGTTCTGTGACGGGACAACGGGTTCCTTGCGTGGAGACCCTGTTCTGTGACGGGAGAACGGTTTCCCTGCCTGGAGACCCTGTTCTTTGATGTGACAACGGGTTCCGTGCGTGGAGACACTGTTCTGTGACGGGACAACGGGTTCCCTGCATGGAGACCCTGTTCTGTGACGGGACAAAGGTTTCCCTGCGTGGAGAACCTGTTCTGTGATGGGACAATGGTTTCCCTGCCTGGAGACCCTGTTCTGTGATGGGACAATGAGTTCCCTGCCTGGAGACACTGTTCTGTGATGGGGCAATGGGTTCCCTGCCTGGAGACCCTGTTCTGTGATGGGACAACGGGTTCCCTGCGTGGAGACCCTGTTCTGTGATGGAAAACAGGTTCCCTGCCTGGAGACCCTGTTCTGTGACGAGACAACGGGTTCCCTGCGTGGAGACCCTGTTCTGTGATGGAAAACAGGTTCCCTGCCTGGAGACCCTGGTCTGTGACGAGACAACGGGTTCCCTGCGTGGAGACCCTGTTCTGTGATGGAAAACAGGTTCCCTGCCTGGAGACCCTGTTCTGTGACGGGACAACGGGTTCCCTGCCTGGAGACCCTGTGCTGTGACGGGACAACGGGTTCCTTGCCTGGAGACCCTGTTCTGTGAAGGGACAATGGGTTCCCTTTTTGTAGACACAGTTCTGTGACGGGACAAGTGGTTCCCTGCATGGAGACCCTGTTCTGTGACGGGACAAGGGGTTCCCTGAATGGAGACCCTGTTCTGTGACGGGACAAGGGGTTCCCTTCGTGGAGACCCTGTTCTGTGACGGGACAACGGGTTCCCTTCGTGGAGACCCTGTTCTGTGGTGGGACTACGGTTTCCCTGACTGGAGACCCTGTTCTGTGACGGGACAAGGGGTTCCCTGCGTGGAGACCCTGTTCTCTGGTGGGACAACGGATTCCCTGCCGGGAGACCCTGTTCTGTGGTGGGACAACGGATTCCCTGCGTGGAGACCCTGTTCTGTGACGGGACAACGGATTCCCTGCTGGCAGTCCCTGTTCTGTGACGGGACAAGGGGTTCCCTGAGTGGAGACCCTGTTCTGTGACGGGACAACGGGTTCCCTGCCTGGAGACACTCTTCTGTGACGGGACAAGGGGTTCCCTGCCTGGAGACTCTGTCCTGTGAGGGGACAAGGGGTTCCCTGCGTGGAGACACTGTGCTGTGACGGGACAACGGGTTCCCTGCCTGGAGACAATGTTCTGTGAAGGGACAACGGGTTCCCTGCGTGGAGACCCTGTTCTGTGATGGGACAATGGGTTCCCTGCCGGGAGACACAGTTCTGTGACGGGACAAGGGGTTCCCTGCCTGGAGACACTGTTCTGTGACGGGACAAGGGGTTCCCTGCGTGGAGACCCTGTTCTGTGACGGGACAACGGGTTCCCTGCGTGGAGACCCTGTTCTCTGGTGGGACAACGGATTCCCTGCCGGGAGACCCTGTTCTGTGACGGGACAAAGGGTTCCTTGCGTGGAGACCCTGTTCTGTGACGGGAGAACGGTTTCCCTGACTGGAGACCCTGTTCTTTGATGTGACAACGGGTTCCCTGCGTGGAGACACTGTTCTGTGACGGGACAACGGGTTCCCTGCATGGAGACCCTGTTCTGTGACGGAACAACGGGTTCCCCGGGTGGAGACCCTGTTCTGTGACGGGACAAAGGTTTCCCTGCGTGGAGAACCTGTTCTGTGATGGGACAATGGTTTCCCTGCCTGGAGACCCTGTTCTGTGATGGGACAATGAGTTCCCTGCCTGGAGACACTGTTCTGTGATGGGGCAATGGGTTCCCTGCCTGGAGACCCTGTTCTGTGATGGGAGAATGAGTTCCCTGCCTGGAGACACTGTTCTGTGATGGGGCAATGGGTTCCCTGCCTGGAGACCCTGTTCTGTGATGGAAAACAGGTTCCCTGCCTGGAGACCCTGTTCTGTGACGAGACAACGGGTTCCCTGCGTGGAGACCCTGTTCTGTGATGGAAAACAGGTTCCCTGCCTGGAGACCCTGTTCTGTGACGGGACAACGGGTTCCCTGCCTGGAGACCCTGTGCTGTGACGGGACAACGGGTTCCTTGCCTGGAGACCCTGTTCTGTGAAGGGACAATGGGTTCCCTTTTTGTAGACACAGTTCTGTGACGGGACAAGTGGTTCCCTGCATGGAGACCCTGTTCTGTGACGGGACAAGGGGTTCCCTGAATGGAGACCCTGTTCTGTGACGGGACAAGGGGTTCCCTTCGTGGAGACCCTGTTCTGTGACGGGACAACGGGTTCCCTTCGTGGAGACCCTGTTCTGTGGTGGGACTACGGTTTCCCTGACTGGAGACATTGTTCTGTGACATGACAACGGGTTCCCTGCGTGGAGACCCTGTTCTCTGGTGGGACAACGGATTCCCTGCCGGGAGACCCTGTTCTGTGGTGGGACAACGGTTTCCCTGTGTGGAGACCCTGTTCTGTGACGGGAGAGCGGTTTCCCTGCCTGGAGACCCTGTTCTTCGATGTGACAAAGGGTTCCCTGCGTGGAGACCCTGTTCTGTGACGGGACAACGGGTTCCCTGATGGAGACCCTGTTCTGTGACGGGACAAAGGGTTCCCGGCCTGGAGACCCTGTTCTGTGATGGGACAATGGGTTCCTTGCCTGGAGACACTGTTCTGTGACGGGGCAATGGGTTCCCTTCCTGGAGACCCTGTTCTGTGATGGGACAACGGGTTCCCTGCGTGGAGACCCTGTTCTGTGATGGAAAACAGGTTCCCTCCCTGGAGACCCTGTTCTGTGACGAGACAACGGGTTCCCTGCGCGGAGAACATGTTCTGTGACGGGACAACGGATTCCATGCGTGGAGACACTGTTCTGTGATGGAAAACAGGTTCCCTGTGTGGAGACCCTGTTCTGTGACGACACAAGGTGTTCCCTGCGTGGAGACCCTGTTCTGTGACGGAACAAGGGGTTCCCTGCGTGGAGAACCTGTTCTGTGACGGGACAATGGTTTCCCTGCCTGGAGACCCTGTTCTGTGATGGGACAATGAGTTCCCTGCCTGGAGACACTGTTCTGTGACGGGGCAATGGGTTCCCTGCCTGGAGACCCTGTTCTGTGATGGGACAACGGGTTCCCTGCGTGGAGACCCTGTTCTGTGATGGAAAACAGGTTCCCTGCCTGGAGACCCTGTTCTGTGACGGGACAAGGGGTTCCCTGCCCGGACACCCTGTGCTGTGACGGGACAACGGGTTCCTTGCCTGGAGACCCTGTTCTGTGAAGGGACAATGGGTTCCCTTTTTGGAGACACAGTTCTGTGACGGGACAACTGGTTCCCTGTATGGAGACCCTGTTCTGTGACGGGACAAGGGGTTCCCTGAATGGAGACCCTGTTCTGTGACGGGACAAGGGCTTCCCTTCGTGGAGACCCTGTTCTGTGACGGGACAACGGGTTCCCTTCGTGGAGACCCTGTTCTGTGGTGGGACAACGGGTTCCCTGATCGGAGACCCTGTTCTGTGACGGGGCAACGGGTTCCCTGTGTGGAGACCCTGTTCTCTGGTGGGACAACGGATTCCCTGCCGGGAGACCCTGTTCTGCGGTGGGACAACGGTTTCCCTGCGTGGAGACCCTGTTCTGTGACGAGAGAGCGGTTTCCCTGCCTGGAGACCCTGTTCTTCGATGTGACAACGGGTTCCCTGCGTGGAGACCCTGTTCTGTGACGGGACAACGGGTTCCCTGCTTATAGACCCTGTTCTGTGACGGGACAAAGGTTTCCCTGCGTGGAGACCCTGTTCTGTGACGGGACAATGGTTTCCCGGCCTGGAGACCCTGTTCTGTGATGGGACAATGGGTTCCCTGCCAGGAGACACTGTTCTGTGAGGGGGCAATGGGTTCCCTTCCTGGAGACCCTGTTCTGTGATGGGACAACCGGTTCCCTGCGTGGAGACCCTGTTCTGTGATGGAAAACAGGTTCCCTGCCTGGAGACCCTGTTCTGTGACGGGACAATGGGTTCCCGCTGTGGAGACCCTGTTCTGTGATGGGACAACGGATTCCCTGCTGGCAGTCCCTGTTCTGTGACGGGACAACGGGTTCCCTGAGTGGAGACCCTGTTCTGTGACGGGACAACGGGTTCCCTGCCTGGAGACACTCTTCTGTGACGAGACAACGGGTTCCCTGCGTGGAGACCCTGTTCTGTGACGGGACAACGGGTTCCCTGCCTGAAGACCCTGTTCCGTGACGGGACAAGGGGTTCCCTGCGTGGAGACCCTGTTGTGTGACAGGACAACGGGTTCCCTGCGTGGAGACCCTGTTCTTTGATGTGACAACGGGTTCCCTGCGTGGAGACCCTGTTCTTTGACGGAACAAGGGGTTCCCTTCGTGGAGACCCTGTTCTGTGACGGGACAAAGGGTTCCCTGCCTGGAGATCCTGTTCTGTGACGGGACGAGGGGTTCCCTGCGTGGAGAACCTGTTCTGTGACGCGACAATGGGTTCCCTGCGTGGAGACCCTGTTCTGTGATGGGACAACGCGTTCCCTGCCTGGAGACACTGTTCTGTGACGGGACAATGGGTTACCTGCGTGGAGACCCTGTTCTGTGACAGGACAACGGGTTCCCTGCGTGGTGACACTGTTCTGTGATGGGACAATAGGTTCCCTGCGTGGAGACCCTGTTCTGTGACGGGACAAAGTTTTCCCCGGCTGGAGACCCTGTTCTGTGACGGCACAAAGGGTTCCCTGCTTGGAGACCCTGTTCTATGACGGGACAAGGGGTTCCCTGAGTGGACATCCTGTTCTGTGACGGGACAACGGGTTCCCTGCCTGGAGACACTCTTCTGTGACGGGACAAGGGGTTCCCTGCGTGGAGAACCAGTTCTGTGAGGGGAAAAGGGGTTCCCTGCGTGGAGACCCTGTTCTGTGATGGGACAATGGATTCCCTGCCGGGAGACCCTGTTCTCTGACGGGACAATGGGTTCCCTGACTGGAGAAACTGTTCCGTGACGGGAAAAGGGGTTCCCTTTTTGGAGGCCCTGTTCTATGACAGGACAACGGGTTCCCGGACTGGAGACCGTGTTCTGTGATGGGACAACGGGTTCCCTGATGGGAGACTCTGTTCTGTGACGGGACAATGGGTTCCCTGGCTGGAGACCCTGTGCTGTGATGGCACAACTGGTTCCCTGCGTGGAGACCCTGTTCTGTGACGGGACAATGGGTTCCCTGCTTGGAGAACCTGTTCTGTGACGGGACAAGGGGTTCCCTGCCTGGAGACCCTGTCCTGCGATGGGACAACGGATTCCCTGCCTGGAGACCCTGTTCTGAGATGGCACAACGGATTCCCTACGTGGAGACCCTGTTCTGTGACGGGACAATGGGTTCCCTGACTGGAGACCCTGTTCCGTGACGGGACAACGAGTTCCCTGCGTGGAGACCCTGTTCTGTGATGGAAAAAGGGGTTCCCCGCGTGGAGACCCTGTTCTGTGACGGGGCAAATTGTTCCCTGCCAGGAGACCCTGTTCTGTGAAGGGACAACGGCTTTCCTGCGTGGAGACCCTGTTCTGTGAAGGGACAACGGGTTCCCTGCCTGGAGACCCTGTTCTCTGACGGGACAACGGGTTCCCTGCGTGGAGACCCTGTTCTGTGATGGGACAATGGGTTCCCTGCGTGGAGACACAGTTCTGTGACGGGGCAACGGGTTCCTTGCCTGGAGACCCTGTTCTGTGACGGGACAACGGGTTCCCTGCCTGGAGACCCTCTTCTCTGACGGGACAACGGGTTCCCTGTGTGGAGACCCTGTTCCATGACGGGACAAGGGGTTCCCTGCGTGGAGACCCTGTTCTGTGACGGGACCAGGGGTTCCCCACGTGGAGACCCTGTTCTATGACGGGACAACGGGTTCCCTGCGTGGAGACCCTGTTGTGTGACCGGACAACGGGTTCCCTGCCTGGCGACACAGTTCTGTGACGGGACAATGGGTTCCCTGACTGGAGACCCTGTTCTGTGACGGGACAACGGGTTCCCTGCTTGGAGACCCTGTTCTGTGACGGGACAACGGGTTCCCTGCCTGGAGACACTCTTCTCTGACAGGACAAGGGGTTCCCTGCGTGGAGACCCTGTTCCGTGACGGGACAAGGGGTTCCCTGCGTGGAGACCCTGTTGTGTGACAGGACAACGTGTTCCCTGCGTGGAGACCCTGTTCTTTGATGTGACAACGGGTTCCCAGCGTGGAGACCCTGTTCTGTGACGGAACAAGGCGTTCCCTTTGTGGAGACAATGTTCTGTGACGGGACAAAGGGTTCCCTGCGTGGAGATCCTGTTCTGTGACGGGACGAGGGGTTCCCTGCGTGGAGAACCTGTTCTGTGACGCGACAATGGGTTCCCTGCGTGGAGACCCTGTTCTGTGATGGGACAACGCGTTCCCTGCGTGGAGACCCTGTTCTGTGATGGGACAACGCGTTCCCTGCCCGGAGGCCCTGTACCGTGACGGGACAAGTGGTTCCCTGCTTGGAGACCCTGTTCTGTGACGGGACGAGGGGTTCCCTGCGTGGAGACCCTGTTCTGTGACGGGACAATGGTTTCCCGGCCTGGAGACCCTGTTCTGTGATGGGACAATGGGTTCCCTGCCAGGAGACACTGTTCTGTGACGGGGCAATGGGTTATCTTCCTGGAGACCCTGTTCTGTGATGGGACAACCGGTTCCCTGCGTGGAGACCCTGTTCTGTGATGGAAAACAGGTTCCCTGCCTGGAGACCCTGTTCTGTGACGGGACAATGGGTTCCCGCTGTGGAGACCCTGTTCTGTGATGGGACAACGGATTCCCTGCTGGCAGTCCCTGTTCTGTGACGGGACAACGGGTTCCCTGAGTGGAGACCCTGTTCTGTGACGGGACAACGGGTTCCCTGGGTGGAGACCCTGTTGTGTGACCGGACAACGGGTTCCCTGCGTGGAGACACTGTTCTGTGACGTGACAATGGCTTCCCTGCATGGAGACCCTGTTCTGTGACGGGACAAGGGGTTCCCAGCGTGGAGACCCTGTTATGTGACGGACAACAGGTTCCCTTCGTGGAGACCCTGTTCTGTGACGGGACTACGGATTCCCTGCCTGGACACCCTGTTCTGTGACGGGACAACGGGTACCCTGCCTGGAGACCCTGTTCCGTGACGGGACAAGGGGTTCCCTGCGTGGAGACCCTGTTCTGTGACGGGACAACGGGTTCTCTGCCTGGAGACCCTCTTATCTGACGGGACAAGGGGTTCCCTGTGTGGAGACCCTGTTCTGTGACGGGACAACGGGTTCCCTGCGTGGAGACCCTGTTCTGTGACGGGACCAGGGGTTCCCCTCGTGGAGACCCTGTTCTGTGACGGGACAACGGGTTCCCTGCCTGGAGACAATGTTTTGTGACGGGACAAGGGGTTCCCTGCCTGGCGACACAGTTCTGTGACGGGACAATGGGTTCCCTACGTCGAGACCCTGTTCTGTGACGGGACAAGGGGTTCCCTGCGTGGAGACCCTGTTCTGTGACGGGACCAGGAGTTCCCCTCGTGGAGACCCTGTTCTGTGATGGGACAAATTGTTCCCTGCCTGGAGACCCTGTCCTGTGACGGGACAAAGGGTTCCCTGTGTGGAGACACTTTTCTGTGACGGGACAACGGGTTCCCTGTGTGGAGACCCTGTTCTGTGACGGGACAAGGGGTTCCCTGCCTGGAGACCCTGTTCTGTGACGGGACAATGGGATCCCTTCGTGGAGACATTGTTCTGTGATGAGACAACGGGTTCCCTGCCTGGAGACCCTGTTCTGTGACGGGACAAGTGGTTCCCTGACTGGAGACCCTGTTCTGTGATGGGGTAACGGGTTCCCTGCGTGGAGACACTGTTCTGTGACGGGACAAAGGGTTCCCTGCGTGGAGACCCTGTTCTGTGACGGGACAACGGGTTCCCTGCCTGGAGACACTGTTCTGTGATGGGACAACTTTTTCCCTGCCTGGAGACCCTGTTCTGTGACGGGACAAGGGGTTCCATGCGCGGAGTCCCTGTTCTGTGACGGGACAACGGATTCCCTGCCTGGACACCCTGTTCTGTGACGGGACAAAGGGTCCCCTGCCTGGAGACCTGGTTCCGTGACGGGGCAAGGGGTTCCCTGCGAGGAGACCCTGTTCTGTGACGACACAAGGGGTTCCCTTCGTGGAGACCCTGTTCTGTGACGGGACAACGGGTTCCCTGCGTGCAGACCCTGTTCTATGAAGGGAAAACGGGTTCCCTTCGTGGAGATCCTGTGCTGTGAAGGGACAAGGGGTTCCCTTCGTGGAGACCATATTCTGTGATGGGACAACGGGTTCCTTGCGTGGAGACCATTTTCTGTGACGGGACATGGGGTTCCTTGACAGGAGAACCTGTTCGGAGACGGCACAAGTGGTTCGCTTGATGGCGGCCATATTCTGTGATGGGAGAATGGGTTCTCTGCATGGACACACTGTGCTGCGACAGGACAACTTTTTCCCTGCGTGGAGACCCTGTTCTGTGACGGGACAAGGGGTTCCCTGCGTGGAGAACCTGTTCTGTGAAGGGACAACTGGTTCCCTGCCTTGAGAACCTGTTCTGTGACGGGGCGAGGGGTTCCCTTCCTGGAGACCCTGTTCTGCGACGGGACAAGGGGTTCCCTGCCTGGAGACACAGTTCTGTGACGGGACAATGGGTTCCCTACGTCGAGACCCTGTTCTGTGACGGGACAACGGGTTCCCTGCGTGGAGACCCTGTTCTGCGACGGGACAATGGGTTCCCTTTTTGGAGACACTGTGCTGTGAAGGGACAACGGGTTCCCTGCGTGGAGACCCTGTTCTGTGACGGGACAACAGGTTCCCTGCGTGGAGACCCTGTTCTGTGACGGGACAAAGGGTTCTCTGTGTGGAGACCCTGTTCTGTGACGGGACAATGGGTTCCCTGCCTGGAGACAATGTTCTGTGACGGGACAACGGGTTCCCTACGTGGAGAACTTGTTCTGTGGCGGGACACCGGGTTTCCTGCGTGGAGACCCTGACCTGTAACGGGACAACTTGTTCCCTCGTGGAGACCCTGTTCTGCGACGGGACAATGGGTTCCCTGTGTGGAGACCCCCTTCTGTGATGGGACAACGGATTCCCTGCTGGCAGACCCTGTTCTGTGACGGGACAAAGGATTCCCTGCCTGGAGTCCCTGTTCTGTGATGGCACAAGGGGTTCCTTGCCTGGAGACCCTGTTCTGTGACGGGAGAACGGGTTCCCTGCCTGGACACCCTGTGCTGTGACGGGACAATGGCTTCCTTGCCTGGAGACCCTGTTCTGTGAAGGGACAATGGGTTCCCTGCCTGGAGACCCTGTTCTGTGACGGGACAAGGGGTTCCCTGCGTGGAGACCATGTTCTGTGATGGGACAAGGGGTTCCCTGCATGGAGACCCTGTTCTGTGATGGGACAAGTGTTTCCCTGCCTGGTGGCCCTGTTCTGTGACGGGACAAAGGGTTCCCTTCGTGGAGACCCTGTTCTGTGACGGGACAACGGGTTCCCTTCGTGGAGACCCTGTTCTGTGGTGGGACAAGTGTTTCCCTGCCTGGTGGCCCTGTTCTGTGACGGGACAAAGGGTTCCCTTCGTGGAGACCCTGTTCTGTGACGGGACAACGGGCTCCCTGCGTGGAGACCCTTTTCTGTGACGGGAAAATGGGTTCCCTGCGTGGAGACCCCGTTCTGTGATGGGACAAAGGGTTCCCTGCCTGGAGACACTGTTCTGTGACGGGACAAGTGGTTTCCCTGCCTGGAGACCCTGTTCTGTGACGGGACAAGGGGTTCCCTTCGTGGAGACCCTGTTCTGTGACGGGACAATGGGTTCCCTGCCTGGAGAACCTGTTCTGTGACGGGACAACGGGTTCCCTGCGTGGAGACCCTGTTCTGTGACGGGACAGGGGGTTCCCTGCGTGGAGACCCTGTTCTGTGAAGTTACAACGGGTTCCCTGCATGGATACCCTGTTCTGTGATGGGACAACGGATTCCCTGCTTGGAGACACTGTTCAGTGACGGGACAACGGGTTCCCTGCTTGGAGATCCTGTTCTCTGACAGGACAAAGGGTTCCCTTTGTGGAATCCCTGTTCTGTGACGGGACAACGGGTTCCCTGACTGGAGACCGTGTTCTGTGACGGGACAACGGGTTCCCTGCCTGGAGACTCAGTTCTGTGACGGGACAATGAGTTTCCTGCGTGGAGACCCCGTTCTGTGATGGGACAACGGGTTCCCTACCTGGAGACACTTTTCTGCGACGGGACAAAGGGTTCCCTGCCTGGAGACCCTGTTTTGTGACGGGACAAGGGGTTCCCTGCGTGGAGCAACTGTTCCGTGACGGGACAACAGGTTCCCTGTGTGGAGACCCTGTTCTGGGACGTGACAATGGGTTCCCTGACTGGAGACCCTGTTCCGTGAGGGGACACCGGGTTCCCTGCGTGGAGACCCTGTTCTGTGACGGACAAGGGGTTCCCTGCTTGGTGACCCTGCTCCGTGACGGACAACAGGTTCTTTGCGTTGAGACCCTGTTCTGCGATGGGACAACGGATTCCCTGCGTGGAGAGCCTGTTCTGTGATGGGACAACATGTTCCCTGCATGGAGACCCTGTTCTGTGATGGCACAATGGGTTCCCTGACTGGAGACACTATTCCGTGATGGGACAACGGGTTCCCTGCGTGGAGACGCTGTGCTGTGATGGGACAACGGGTTCCCTGCGTGGAGACCCTGTTCTGTGACGGCACAAGGGGTTCCCTGTGTGGAGAACCTGTTCTGTGACGGGACAATGGGTTCCCTGACTGGAGACCCTGTTCCGTGACGGGACAACGGGTTCCCTCCGAGGAGACCCTGTTCTGTGACGGGACAACGGGTTCCCTGCGTGGAGACCCTGTTCTGTGACGGGACAACTTGTTCCCTCCCTGGAGACCCTGATCTGTGATGGGAAAACTTGTTCCCAGCGTGGAGACCCTGTTCTGTGAAGGGACCACCGGTTACCTTCCTGGAGACCCTGTTCCGTGACGGGACAACGGGTTCTCTGCCTTTAGAACCTCTTCCGTGACGGGACAAGGGGTTCCCTGCGTGGAGACCCTGTTCTGTGACGGGACAACGGGTTCCCTGCGTGGAGACCCTGTTCTTTGATGTGACAAGGGGTTCCCTGCGTGGAGACCCTGTTCTGCGACGGGACAACGGGTTCTCTGCCTTTAGAACCTGTTCCGTGACGGGACAAGGGGTTCCCTGCGTGGAGACCCTGTTCTGTGACGGGACAACGGGTTCCCTGCGTGGAGACCCTGTTCTTTGATGTGACAAGGGGTTCCCTGCGAGGAGACCCTGTTCTGCGACGGGACAACGGGTTCCCTGCCTGGAGACACTGTTCTGTGAAGGGACAACGGGTTCCCTGCCTGGAGACCCTGTTCTGTGAAGGGACAACTGGTTACCTGCATGGAGAACCTGTTCTGTGACGGGACTAGGGGTTCCCTGCGTGGAGTGCCTGTTCTGTTACGGGACAAGGGGTTTCCTGCGTGGAGAACCTGTTCTGGGATGGGACAACGGGTTCCCTGCCTGGAGACCCTGTTCTGTGAAGGGAAAACGGGTTCCCTGACTGGAGACCCTGTTCTGTGATGGAACAACGGGTTCCCTGCCTGGAAGCAAAGTTCTGTGATGGTACAAGGGGTTCCCTGCGTGGAGACCCTGTTGTGTGACGGGACAAGGGGTTCCCTGCTTGGAGACACTGTTCTGTGATGGGGCGAGGGGTTCCCTGTGTGGAGACACTGTTCTGTGATGGGACAACGGGTTCCCTGACTGGAGACCCTGCTCTGTGACGGGACAAGGGCTTCCCTTTTTGGAGACCCTGTTCTGTGACAGGACAACGGGTTCCCGGACTGGAGACCCTGTTCTGTGATGGGACAACGGGTTCCCTGCCGAGAGACTCTGTTCTGTGACGGGCCAATGGGTTCCAGGCCTGGAGAACCTGTGCTGTGACGGGACAAGAGGTTCCCTGCGTGGAGACCCTGTTCTGCGATGGGACAATGGGTTCCCTGCATAGAGACCCTGTTCTGTGATGGGACAACGGATTCCCTGCGTGGAGACCCTCTTCTGTGACGGGACAATGGGTTCCCTGCCTGGAGACCCTGTTCTGTGACGGAACAAGGGGTTCCCTGCTTGGAGACCCTGTTCTGTGACGGGACAACGGGTTCCCTGCCTGGAGACCCTGTGCTGTGAAGGGGCAACGGGTTCCTTGCCTGGAGACCCTGTTCTGTGATGGCACAACTGGTTCCCAGCGTGGAAAACATGTTCTGTGATGGGACAAGGGGTTCCCTGCGTGGAGACCCTGTTCTGTGATGGGACAACGGATTCCCTGCCGGAAGACCCTGTTCTGCGACGGGACAACGGGTTCCCTTCGTGGAGACCCTGTTCTGTGACGGGACAACGGGTTCCCTGCGTGGAGACCCTGTTCTGCGACGGGACAAGGGGTTCCTTGCCAGGAGAACCTGTTCTGTGAAGGGACAACGGGTTCCCTGCGTGGAGACCCTGTTCAGTGACGGGACAAGGGGTTCCCTGCGTGGAGACCCTGTTCTGTGACGGGACAAGGGTTTCCCTGCCTGGAGACCCTGTTCTGTGACGGGACAACGGGTTCCCTGCTTGGAGACCCTGTTCTGTGACGGGAGAACGGGTTCCGTGCGCGGAATCACGGTTCCGTGTCGGGACAATGGGTTCCCTGGGAGGAGACCATGTTCTGTGACGAGACAACAGGTTCCCAGCATGGTGGCCCTGATCTATGACGGGACAACGGGTTTCCTGCGCGGAAACCCTGTTCTGTGACCGGACAATGGATTCACTGCGTGGAGACCCTGTTCTGTGACGGGAGAACGGGTTCCGTGCGCGGAAACCCTGTTCTGTGATGTGACAAAGGTTTCCATGCCCGGAGACCCTGTTCTGTGACGGGACAAGGGGTTCCCTGCCTGGAGACCCTGTTCTGTGACCGGAGAACAGGTTCCCTGCGTGGAGACCCTGTTCTGTGAAGGTACAAAGGGTTCCCTTCGTGGAGACCCTGTTCTGTGACGGGACAACGGGTTCCCTGTGCGGAGTCCCTGTTCTCTGATGGGACAATGGGTTCCCTGCTTGGAGACTCTGTTCTGTGAAGGGAGAACGGGTTCCCTGCCTGGAGACCCTGTTCTGTGACGGGACAACGGATTCCCTGCGTGGAGACCCTGTTCTGTGACGGGACAACGGGTTCCCTGCGTGAAGGCCCTGTTCTGTGATGGGACAATGGGTTCCCTGCGTGGAGACCCTGTTCCGTGACGTGAACAACGGGTTGTCAGGGTGGAGACCCTGTTCTGTGACGGGACAACGGGTTCCCCGCCTGGAGACCCTGTTCTGTGACGGGGCAATTGGATCCCCTGAGTGGAGACCCTGTTTTGTGGAGGGACAGGGGGTTCCCTGCCTGGAGACCCTGTTCTGTGACGGGAAAAAGGGTTCCCTGCCTGGAGACCCGGTTCTGTGACGGGACAACGGGTTCCCTGCTCGAATACTCTGTTCTGTGACGGGGCAACGGGTTCCCTGCCTGGAGACCATGTTCTGTGACGGGACAAGGGGTTCCCAGCGTGGAGGCCTTGATCTATGACGCGGAGTTCCTGTTCTCTGACAGAACAACAAGTTCCCTGTGTGGGGACCGTGGTCTGTGACAGGAGAACGGTTTCCCAGCGCGGAAACCCTGTTCTGTGACGGGACAACGGGTTCCCTTCTTGGAGACCCTGTTCTGTGTCGGGACAACGGGTTCCCTGTGTGGAGACCCTGTTCTGTGACGGGACAACGGGTTCCCTGCGTGGTGAACCTGTTCTGTGATGGGACAATGGGTTCCCTGCTTGGAGACCCTGTTCTGTGACGGGACAATGGGTTCCCTGCGTGGAGACCCTGTTCTGTGACGGGACAATGGGTTCCCTGCGTGGAGACCCTGTTCTGCGACGGGACAACGGGTTCCCTGCTTGGAAACCCTGTTCTGTGACGGGACAAAGGGTTCAAAGCGCGGAAACACTGTTCTGTGACGGGACAACGAGTTCCCAGGCTGGATGCACTGTTCTGTGAAGGGACAACGAATTCCCTGCCTGGAGACCCTGTTCTGTGACGGGACAAGGGGTTCCCTGCTTGGAGACCCTTTTCTGTGACGGGACAAAGGGTTCCCTGCCTGGAGACCCTGTTCTGTGACGGGACAGGGGGTTCCCTGCCTGGAGACCCTGTTCTGTGACGGGACAACGGGTTTCCTGCGCGGAGACCCTGTTCTGTGATGGGACAAGAGGTTCCCTGCGTGGAGAACCTGTTCTGTGACGGTACAACGGGTTCCTAGCAGGGAGAACCTGTTCTCTGACGGGACAGCGGTTTCCCTGCCTCAGAACCCTGTTCTGTGACGGGACAACGGGTTCCCTGCGTGGAGACCCTGTTCAGTGACGGGACAAGCGGTTCCCTGCCTATAGACCCTGTTCTGTGACGGGAAAAGGGATTCCCTGCATGGAGACCCAGCTCCGTGAAGGGACAACGGGTTCCTACCATGGAGGCCCTTTTCTGTGTCTGTACAAGGGATTCCCTGTGTGCAGACTCTGTTCTGTGACAGAACAACGGTTTCCCTGCATGGAGACCCTGTTCTGTGATGGGACAACGGGTTCCCCGACTGGAAACCCTGCTCTGTGACGGGACAAGTGGTTCCCTGCTCGGAGACTCTGTTCTGTGAAGGGACAACGGGTTCCCTGCTTGGAGACCCTGTTCTGTGACGGGACAAGGGGTTCCCTGTGTGGAGACACTGTTCTGCGACGGGACAAGGGGTTCCCTGCCTGGAGACCCTGTTCTGTGATGGGACAACGAGTTCCCTGCTTGGAGAACCTGTTCCGTGATGGGACAAGTGGTTCTCTGCCTCGAGACCCTGTTCTGTGATAGGACAAAGGTTACCATGCCTGGAGACCCTGTTCTGTGATGCGACAAGGGGCTCCCTGTGTGGAGACCCTGTTCTGTGACGGGACAAGGGGTTCCCTGCCTGGAGACTCTGTTCTGTGACGGGACAACGGGTTCCCTCCTTGGAGACCCTGTTCTGTGACGGGACAAGGGGTTCCCTTCGTGGAGACCCTGTTCTGTGTCAGGACAAGGGTTTCCCTGCGCGCAGACCCTGTTCTGTGACAGGACAACGGGTTCCCTGCGTGGAGACCATGTTCTGTGATGGGACAAGGGGTTCCCGGGGTGGAAGCCCTGTTCTGTGACGGGACAACGGGTTCCCTGCTCGGAGATCCTCTTCTGTGACGGGAGAACGGGTTCCCTACGTGGAGACCCTGTTCTGTGATGGAAAACAGGTTCCCTGCCTGGAGACTCTGTACTGTGAGGGAACAACGGGTTCCCGGCTCGGAGACACAGTTCTGTGACGGGACAACGGGTTCCCTACCTGGAGACCATCTTCCGTGACGGGACAATGGGTTCCCTGTGCAGAGACGCTGTTCTTTGACGGGACAACGGGTTCCCAGCGCGGAGACCCTGTTCTGTGACGGGACAAGGGTTTCCCTGCGTGGAGACCCTGTTCTGTGACGGGACAAAGGGTTCCCTGACTGGAGACCCTGTTCTGTGACAGGACAACGGGTTTCCTGTGTGGAGACCCTGTTCTGTGACGGGACAACGGGTTCCCTGCTTGGAGACCCTGTTCTGTGACGGGAGAACGGGTTCCGTGCGCGGAATCACGGTTCCGTGTCGGGACAATGGGTTCCCTGGGAGGAGACCATGTTCTGTGACGAGACAACAGGTTCCCAGCATGGTGGCCCTGATCTATGACGGGACAACGGGTTTCCTGCGCGGAAACCCTGTTCTGTGACCGGACAATGGATTCACTGCGTGGAGACCCTGTTCTGTGACGGGAGAACGGGTTCCCTGCGCGGAAACCCTGTTCTGTGATGTGACAAAGGTTTCCATGCCTGGAGACCCTGTTCTGAGACGGGACAAGGGGTTCCCTGCCTCGAGATCCTGTTCTGTGACCGGGGAACGGGTTCCCTGCGTGGAGACCCTGTTCTGTGACGGTACAATGGGTTCCCTTCGTGGAGACCCTGTTCTGTGACGGGACAACGGGTTCCCTGTGCGGAGTCCCTGTTCTCTGATGGGACAATGGGTTCCCTGCTTGGAGACTCTGTTCTGTGAAGGGACAAGGGGTTCCCTGCCTGGAGACCCTGTTCTGTGACGGGACAACGGATTCCCTGCGTGGAGACCCTGTTCTGTGACGGGACAACGGGTTCCCTGCGTGAAGGCCCTGTTCTGTGATGGGACAATGGGTTCCCTGCGTGGAGACCCTGTTCCGTGACGTGAACAACGGGTTGTCAGGGTGGAGACCCTGTTCTGTGACGGGACAACGGGTTCCCCGCCTGGAGACCCTGTTCTGTGACGGGGCAATTGGATCCCCTGAGTGGAGACCCTGTTTTGTGGAGGGACAGGGGGTTCCCTGCCTGGAGACCCTGTTCTGTGACGGGAAAAAGGGTTCCCTGCCTGGAGACCCGGTTCTGTGACGGGACAACGGGTTCCCTGCTCGAATACTCTGTTCTGTGACGGGGCAACGGGTTCCCTGCCTGGAGACCATGTTCTGTGACGGGACAAGGGGTTCCCAGCGTGGAGGCCTTGATCTATGACGCGGAGTTCCTGTTCTCTGACAGAACAACAAGTTCCCTGTGTGGGGACCGTGGTCTGTGACAGGAGAACGGTTTCCCAGCGCGGAAACCCTGTTCTGTGACGGGACAACGGGTTCCCTTCTTGGAGACCCTGTTCTGTGTCGGGACAACGGGTTCCCTGTGTGGAGACCCTGTTCTGTGACGGGACAACGGGTTCCCTGCGTGGTGAACCTGTTCTGTGATGGGACAATGGGTTCCCTGCTTGGAGACCCTGTTCTGTGACGGGACAATGGGTTCCCTGCGTGGAGACCCTGTTCTGTGACGGGACAATGGGTTCCCTGCGTGGAGACCCTGTTCTGCGACGGGACAACGGGTTCCCTGCTTGGAAACCCTGTTCTGTGACGGGACAAAGGGTTCAAAGCGCGGAAACACTGTTCTGTGACGGGACAACGAGTTCCCAGCCTGGATGCACTGTTCTGTGAAGGGACAACGAATTCCCTGCCTGGAGACCCTGTTCTGTGACGGGACAAGGGGTTCCCTGCTTGGAGACCCTTTTCTGTGACGGGACAAAGGGTTCCCTGCCTGGAGACCCTGTTCTGTGACGGGACAGGGGGTTCCCTGCCTGGAGACCCTGTTCTGTGACGGGACAACGGGTTTCCTGCGCGGAGACCCTGTTCTGTGATGGGACAAGAGGTTCCCTGCGTGGAGAACCTGTTCTGTGACGGTACAACGGGTTCCTAGCAGGGAGAACCTGTTCTCTGACGGGACAGCGGTTTCCCTGCCTCAGAACCCTGTTCTGTGACGGGACAACGGGTTCCCTGCGTGGAGACCCTGTTCAGTGACGGGACAAGCGGTTCCCTGCCTATAGACCCTGTTCTGTGACGGGAAAAGGGATTCCCTGCATGGAGACCCAGCTCCGTGAAGGGACAACGGGTTCCTACCATGGAGGCCCTTTTCTGTGTCTGTACAAGGGATTCCCTGTGTGCAGACTCTGTTCTGTGACAGAACAACGGTTTCCCTGCATGGAGACCCTGTTCTGTGATGGGACAACGGGTTCCCCGACTGGAAACCCTGCTCTGTGACGGGACAAGTGGTTCCCTGCTCGGAGACTCTGTTCTGTGAAGGGACAACGGGTTCCCTGCTTGGAGACCCTGTTCTGTGACGGGACAAGGGGTTCCCTGTGTGGAGACACTGTTCTGCGACGGGACAAGGGGTTCCCTGCCTGGAGACCCTGTTCTGTGATGGGACAACGAGTTCCCTGCTTGGAGAACCTGTTCCGTGATGGGACAAGTGGTTCTCTGCCTCGAGACCCTGTTCTGTGATAGGACAAAGGTTACCATGCCTGGAGACCCTGTTCTGTGATGCGACAAGGGGCTCCCTGTGTGGAGACCCTGTTCTGTGACGGGACAAGGGGTTCCCTGCCTGGAGACTCTGTTCTGTGACGGGACAACGGGTTCCCTCCTTGGAGACCCTGTTCTGTGACGGGACAAGGGGTTCCCTTCGTGGAGACCCTGTTCTGTGTCAGGACAAGGGTTTCCCTGCGCGCAGACCCTGTTCTGTGACAGGACAACGGGTTCCCTGCGTGGAGACCATGTTCTGTGATGGGACAAGGGGTTCCCGGGGTGGAAGCCCTGTTCTGTGACGGGACAACGGGTTCCCTGCTCGGAGATCCTCTTCTGTGACGGGAGAACGGGTTCCCTACGTGGAGACCCTGTTCTGTGATGGAAAACAGGTTCCCTGCCTGGAGACTCTGTACTGTGAGGGAACAACGGGTTCCCGGCTCGGAGACACAGTTCTGTGACGGGACAACGGGTTCCCTACCTGGAGACCATCTTCCGTGACGGGACAATGGGTTCCCTGTGCAGAGACGCTGTTCTTTGACGGGACAACGGGTTCCCAGCGCGGAGACCCTGTTCTGTGACGGGACAAGGGTTTCCCTGCGTGGAGACCCTGTTCTGTGACGGGACAAAGGGTTCCCTGACTGGAGACCCTGTTCTGTGACAGGACAACGGGTTTCCTGTGTGGAGACCCTGTTCTGTGACGGGACAACGGGTTCCCTGCTTGGAGACCCTGTTCTGTGACGGGAGAACGGGTTCCGTGCGCGGAATCACGGTTCCGTGTCGGGACAATGGGTTCCCTGGGAGGAGACCATGTTCTGTGACGAGACAACAGGTTCCCAGCATGGTGGCCCTGATCTATGACGGGACAACGGGTTTCCTGCGCGGAAACCCTGTTCTGTGACCGGACAATGGATTCACTGCGTGGAGACCCTGTTCTGTGACGGGAGAACGGGTTCCCTGCGCGGAAACCCTGTTCTGTGATGTGACAAAGGTTTCCATGCCTGGAGACCCTGTTCTGAGACGGGACAAGGGGTTCCCTGCCTCGAGATCCTGTTCTGTGACCGGGGAACGGGTTCCCTGCGTGGAGACCCTGTTCTGTGACGGTACAATGGGTTCCCTTCGTGGAGACCCTGTTCTGTGACGGGACAACGGGTTCCCTGTGCGGAGTCCCTGTTCTCTGATGGGACAATGGGTTCCCTGCTTGGAGACTCTGTTCTGTGAAGGGACAACGGGTTCCCTGCCTGGAGACCCTGTTCTGTGACGGGACAACGGATTCCCTGCGTGGAGACCCTGTTCTGTGACGGGACAACGGGTTCCCTGCGTGAAGGCCCTGTTCTGTGATGGGACAATGGGTTCCCTGCGTGGAGACCCTGTTCCGTGACGTGAACAACGGGTTGTCAGGGTGGAGACCCTGTTCTGTGACGGGACAACGGGTTCCCCGCCTGGAGACCCTGTTCTGTGACGGGGCAATTGGATCCCCTGAGTGGAGACCCTGTTTTGTGGAGGGACAGGGGGTTCCCTGCCTGGAGACCCTGTTCTGTGACGGGAAAAAGGGTTCCCTGCCTGGAGACCCGGTTCTGTGACGGGACAACGGGTTCCCTGCTCGAATACTCTGTTCTGTGACGGGGCAACGGGTTCCCTGCCTGGAGACCATGTTCTGTGACGGGACAAGGGGTTCCCAGCGTGGAGGCCTTGATCTATGACGCGGAGTTCCTGTTCTCTGACAGAACAACAAGTTCCCTGTGTGGGGACCGTGGTCTGTGACAGGAGAACGGTTTCCCAGCGCGGAAACCCTGTTCTGTGACGGGACAACGGGTTCCCTTCTTGGAGACCCTGTTCTGTGTCGGGACAACGGGTTCCCGGTGTGGAGACCCTGTTCTGTGACGGGACAACGGGTTCCCTGCGTGGAGAACCTGTTCTGTGATGGGACAATGGGTTCCCTGCTTGGAGACCCTGTTCTGTGACGGGACATGGGGTTCCCTGCGTGGAGACCCTGTTCTGTGACGGGACAATGGGTTCCCTGCGTGGAGACCCTGTTCTGCGACGGGACAACGGGTTCCCTGCTTGGAAACCCTGTTCTGTGACGGGACAAAGGGTTCAAAGCGCGGAAACACTGTTCTGTGACGGGACAACGAGTTCCCAGGCTGGATGCACTGTTCTGTGAAGGGACAACGAATTCCCTGCCTGGAGACCCTGTTCTGTGACGGGACAAGGGGTTCCCTGCTTGGAGAACCTTTTCTGTGACGGGACAAAGGGTTCCCTGCCTGGAGACCCTGTTCTGTGACGGGACAACGGGTTTCCTGCGCGGAGACCCTGTTCTGTGATGGGACAAGAGGTTCCCTGCGTGGAGAACCTGTTCTGTGACGGTACAACGGGTTCCTAGCAGGGAGAACCTGTTCTCTGACGGGACAGCGGTTTCCCTGCCTCAGAACCCTGTTCTGTGACGGGACAACGGGTTCCCTGCGTGGAGACCCTGTTCAGTGACGGGACAAGCGGTTCCCTGCCTATAGACCCTGTTCTGTGACGGGAAAAGGGATTCCCTGCATGGAGACCCAGCTCCGTGAAGGGACAACGGGTTCCTACCATGGAGGCCCTTTTCTGTGTCTGTACAAGGGATTCCCTGTGTGCAGACTCTGTTCTGTGACAGAACAACGGTTTCCCTGCATGGAGACCCTGTTCTGTGATGGGACAACGGGTTCCCCGACTGGAAACCCTGCTCTGTGACGGGACAAGTGGTTCCCTGCTCGGAGACTCTGTTCTGTGAAGGGACAACGGGTTCCCTGCTTGGAGACCCTGTTCTGTGACGGGACAAGGGGTTCCCTGTGTGGAGACACTGTTCTGCGACGGGACAAGGGGTTCCCTGCCTGGAGACCCTGTTCTGTGATGGGACAACGAGTTCCCTGCTTGGAGAACCTGTTCCGTGATGGGACAAGTGGTTCTCTGCCTCGAGACCCTGTTCTGTGATAGGACAAAGGTTACCATGCCTGGAGACCCTGTTCTGTGATGCGACAAGGGGCTCCCTGTGTGGAGACCCTGTTCTGTGACGGGACAAGGGGTTCCCTGCCTGGAGACTCTGTTCTGTGACGGGACAACGGGTTCCCTCCTTGGAGACCCTGTTCTGTGACGGGACAAGGGGTTCCCTTCGTGGAGACCCTGTTCTGTGTCAGGACAAGGGTTTCCCTGCGCGCAGACCCTGTTCTGTGACAGGACAACGGGTTCCCTGCGTGGAGACACTGTTCTGTGATGGGACAAGGGGTTCCCGGGGTGGAAGCCCTGTTCTGTGACGGGACAACGGGTTCCCTGCTCGGAGATCCTCTTCTGTGACGGGAGAACGGGTTCCCTACGTGGAGACCCTGTTCTGTGATGGAAAACAGGTTCCCTGCCTGGAGACTCTGTACTGTGAGGGAACAACGGGTTCCCGGCTCGGAGACACAGTTCTGTGACGGGACAACGGGTTCCCTACCTGGAGACCATCTTCCGTGACGGGACAATGGGTTCCCTGTGCAGAGACGCTGTTCTTTGACGGGACAACGGGTTCCCAGCGCGGAGACCCTGTTCTGTGACGGGACAAGGGTTTCCCTGCGTGGAGACCCTGTTCTGTGACGGGACAAAGGGTTCCCTGACTGGAGACCCTGTTCTGTGACAGGACAACGGGTTTCCTGTGTGGAGACCCTGTTCTGTGACGGGACAACGGGTTCCCTGCTTGGAGACCCTGTTCTGTGACGGGAGAACGGGTTCCGTGCGCGGAATCACGGTTCCGTGTCGGGACAATGGGTTCCCTGGGAGGAGACCATGTTCTGTGACGAGACAACAGCTTCCCAGCATGGTGGCCCTGATCTATGACGGGACAACGGGTTTCCTGCGCGGAAACCCTGTTCTGTGACCGGACAATGGATTCACTGCGTGGAGACCCTGTTCTGTGACGGGAGAACGGGTTCCCTGCGCGGAAACCATGTTCTGTGATGTGACAAAGGTTTCCATGCCTGGAGACCCTGTTCTGAGACGGGACAAGGGGTTCCCTGCCTCGAGATCCTGTTCTGTGACCGGGGAACGGGTTCCCTGCGTGGAGACCCTGTTCTGTGACGGTACAATGGGTTCCCTTCGTGGAGACCCTGTTCTGTGACGGGACAACGGGTTCCCTGTGCGGAGTCCCTGTTCTCTGATGGGACAATGGGTTCCCTGCTTGGAGACTCTATTCTGTGAAGGGACAACGGGTTCCCTGCCTGGAGACCCTGTTCTGTGACGGGACAACGGATTCCCTGCGTGGAGACCCTGTTCTGTGACGGGACAACGGGTTCCCTGCGTGAAGGCCCTGTTCTGTGACGTGAACAACGGGTTGTCAGGGTGGAGACCCTGTTCTGTGACGGGACAACGGGTTCCCCGCCTGGAGACCCTGTTCTGTGACGGGGCAATTGGATCCCCTGAGTGGAGACCCTGTTTTGTGAAGGGACAGGGGGTTCCCTGCCTGGAGACCCTGTTCTGTGACGGGAAAAAGGGTTCCCTGCCTGGAGACCCGGTTCTGTGACGGGACAACGGGTTCCCTGCTCGAATACTCTGTTCTGTGACGGGACGACGGGTTCCCTGCCTGGAGACCATGTTCTGTGACGGGACAAGGGGTTCCCAGCGTGGAGGCCTTGATCTATGACGCGGAGTTCCTGTTCTCTGACAGAACAACAAGTTCCCTGAGTGGGGACCGTGGTCTGTGACAGGAGAACGGTTTCCCAGCGCGGAAACCCTGTTCTGTGACGAGACAACGGGTTCCCTGCGTGGAGACCCTGTTCTGTGATGGGACAAGAGGTTCCCTGCGTGGAGAACCTGTTCTGTGACGGTACAACGGGTTCCTAGCAGGGAGAACCTGTTCTCTGACGGGACAGCGGTTTCCCTGCCTCAGAACCCTGTTCTGTGACGGGACAACGGGTTCCCTGCTTGGTGACCCTGTTCTGTGACGGGACAACGGTTTTCCCTGCGTGGAGACCCTGTTCTGTGACGGGACAATGGGCTCCCTGCGTGGAGAACCGGTTCCGTGACGGGACAATGGGCTCCCTGCGTGGAGAACCTCTTCCGTGACGGGACAATGGGCTCCCTGCGTGGATAACCGGTTCCGTGGCGGGGCAGTGCGCTCCCTGCGTGGAGAACATGTTCCTTGACGTGGCAATGGGCTCCCTGCGTGTAGAACCTGCTCCGTGACAGGGCAATGGGCTCCCTGCATGGAGAACCTGTTCCGTTAAGGGGCAATGGGCTCCCTGCGTGGAGAACCTGTTCCATGAAAGGGCAATGATCTCCCTGCGTGGAGAACCTGTTCCGTGATGGGGCAATAAGGTCCCTGATTGTAGAACGTGTTCTGTGACGGGACAATGGGCTCCCTGCGTAGAGAACGTGTTCTGTGAAGGGACGATGAGATCCCTGCGTAGAGAACGTTGTCTGTGACGGGACAAAGGGTTCCCTGCGTGGAGAACGTGCTCTGTGATTGGTCAATGGCCTCCCTGCGTGGAGAACATGTTCCATGATGGGACAAAGGGTTCCCTTCTTGGAGAACATGTTCCGTGACAGGACAACGGGTTCCCTGCCTGGAGACCCTGTTCCGTGACGGGACAATGGGTTCCCTTCTTGGAGAACATGTTCTGTGACGGGACAATGAGCTACCTGCGTGGAGAATGTGGTCTGTGATGGGACAATGGGCTCCCGGCGTGGAGAACCTGTTCCGTGACAGGACAATGCGCTCCCTGCGTGGAGTAGGTGTTCCGTGATGGGACAATGGGTTCCCTTCTTGGAGAACCTGTTTTGTGACGGGACAATGGGTTCCCTTCGCGGAGAACCGGTTCCGTGACAGGACAATGGGTTCCCTGCACGGGGAACCGGTTCCGTGACGGAAAAATGGGTTCACTGCGTGGAGAACGTGGCCTGTGACGGGACTACAGGTTCCCAGCGTGGAGACCCTGTTCTGTGACGGGGCAACCGGTTCCATGCCTGGAGACCCTGTTCTATGACGGGAAAAGGGGTTACCAGCGTGGAGACACTGTTCCGTGACGGGACAACGGGATCCCTCCTTGGAGAACCTATTCTGTGATGGGACAAGGTGTTCCCTGCCTGGAGACCCTGTTCTGTGATGGGACAGGGGGTTCCTTGCGCAGAGACCCTGTTCTGTGACGGGACAATGATTTCCCTTCCTGGAGGCCCTGTTCTGTAACGGGACAACGGGTTCCCTGCCTGGAGAACCTGTTCTGTGACGGGACAACGGGTTCCCAGTGCGGAGACCCTGTTCTTTGACGGGACAGCGGGTTCCCTGCGTGAAGACCCTGTTCTGTGACGGGACAAGGGGTTTCCTGCCTGGAGACCCTCTTCTGTGACGGGACAACGGGTTCCCTGCGTGGAGAGCCTGTTCCGTGACGGGACAATGGGTTCCCTGCATGGAGAACTTTTTCCCTGTCGAGAAAACTGGTTCCCTGCGTGGAGACCCTGTTCCATGACGGGACAATGGGTTCCCTTCCTGGAGAACTTGTTCCGTAACGGGACAATTGCTTCCCTGCCTGGGGACCCTGTTCCGTGACGGGACAAATGCTCCCTGCGTGGAGAACCTCTTCCGTGACGGGACAATGGGTTCCCTGCCTGGAAACCCTGTTCCGTGACGGGACAACGGGTTCCCAGCGTGGAGAACATGTTCCGTGATGGGACAATGGGTTCAATGCGTGGAGAACCTTTTCCCTGTCGGGAAAACTGGTTCCCTGCCTGGAGACCCTGTTCCATGACAGGACAACATGTTCCCTGCCTGGAGAACATGTTCCGTGTCGGGACAATGGCTTACCTGCGTGGAGACCCTGTTCTGTGACGGGACAATGGGTTCCCTGCGTGGAGACCCTGTTCTGTGACGGGATAAGGGGTTCCCTGCGTGGAGACCCTTTTCTGCGACGGGACAACGGGTTCCCTGCGTGGAGAGCCTGTTCTTTGACGGGTCAGCGGGTTCCCTGCGTGAAGACCCTGTTCTGTGATGGGACAACGGGTTCCCAGGGTGGAGACCCTGTTCTGTGACGGGACAAAGGGTTCCCTGCGTGGAGACCCTCTTCTGTGACGGGACAAGGGGATTCCTGCCTGGAGATCCTGTTCTGTGACGGGACTAGGGGTTTCCTGCCTGGAGACCCTGTTCTGTGATGGGACAACGGGTTTCCTGCGTGGAGACCCTCTTCTGTGACGGGACAAGGGGTTTCCTGCCTGGAGACCCTGTTCCGTGACGGGACAACGGCTTCCCAGCGTAGAGAACATGTTCCGTGATGGGCCAAAGGCTCCCTGCGTGGAGAACCGGTTCCGTGTCGGGACAATGGGCTCCCTGCGTGGAGAACCGGTTCCGTGACGGGACAATGGGTTCCCTGCCTGGTAACCCTTTTCCGTGACGGGACAATGGGCTCCCTGCGTGGAGAACGTGTTCCGCGGAGGGACAATGGGCTCCCTGCATGGAGAACCGGTTCCGTGATGGGACAATGGGCTCCCTGCGTGGAGAACCGGTTCCGTAGCGGGGCAGTACGCTCCCTGCGTGGAGAACATGTTTCGTGACGTGGCAATGGGCTCCCTGCGTGGTGAACATGCTCCGTGAAGGGGCAATGGCCTCCCTGCATGGAGAACCTGTTCCTTTAGGGAGCAATGGGCTCCCTGTGTGGAGAACCTGTTCCGTGACGGGGCAACGGGCTCCCTGCGTGGAGAACATGTACCGTGATGGGGCAATGAGGTCCCTGAGTGGAGAACGTGTTCTGTGATGGGACAATGGGCTCCCTGCGTGGAGAACCTGTTCTGTGGGGGGGCAAATAATCTCCCTGCATGGAGAACCTGTTCTGTGATGGGGCAATGGGCACCCTGCGTGGAGAACGTGTTCTGTGACGGGTCAATGGGCTCCCTGCGTGCAGAACGTGTTCTGTGGCGGTACAATGGGCTCCCTGTGAGGAGAACGTGTTCTGTGATGGGACAATGGCCTCCCTGCACACAGAACGCGGTCTCTGATGGGACAATGGGCCTCCCTACATGGAGAACGTGTTCTGTGACGGGACAATGGGCTCCCTGCGTGGAGAACGTGTTCTGTGACGTGACAATGGGCTCCCTGCGTGGAGATCGTTGTCTATGAGGGGGCAATGGGCTCCCCTCGTGGAGAACCTGTTCTGTGATGGGACAACAGGCTCCCTGCGTGTAGAACGTGTTCTGTGACGGGACAATGGGTTCCCTGCGTGGAGAACATGTTCCGTGACGGGACAATGGGTTCCCTTCTTGGAGAATATGTTCCGTGACGGGACAATGGGCTCCCTGCATGGAGAACCTGTTTCGTGAGGGGGCAATGATCTCCCTGCGTGGAGAACCTCTTCCGTGAGGTGGCAAATAATCTCCCTGCATGGAGAACCTGTTCCGTGACGGGGCAATGGGGTCCCTGCGTGGATAACGTGTTCTGTGACGGGACAATGGTCTCCCGACATGGAGAACGTGTTCTGTGACGGGACAATGGGCTCCCTGCGTGGAGACCCTGTTCTGTGACGGGACTATGGGCTCCCTGCGTGGAGGGCGTGGTCTGTGATGGGACAATGGTCTCCCTGCGTGGAGAACGCGGTCTGTAACGGGACAATGGGCTCCCGACATGGAGAACGTGTTCTGTGACGGGACAATGGGCTCCCTGTGTGGAGATCGTGGTCTATGAGGGGGCAATGGGCTCCATTCGTGGAGAACCTGGTCTGTGATGGGACAATAGGCTCCCTGCATGTAGAACGCGGTCTGTGACGGGACAATGGGTTCCCTGCGTGGAGAACATGTTCCGTGACGGGACAATGGTTTCCCTGAGTGGAGAACGTGTTTTGTGATGGGACAATGGGTTCCCTGCGTTGCGAACGTGTTCCGTGGCGGGGCAATGGGTTCCCTGCATGGCGAACATGTTCCGTGACGGGTCAATGGGTTCCCTGCATGGCGAACATGTTCCGTGACAGTTCAATGGCTGCCCAGCATGGCGAACGTGTTCCGTGACGGGACAATGGGCTCCCTGCGTGTAGAACGTGGTCTGTGAAGGGGCAATGGGCTCCCTGTGTTGCGAACATGTTCCGTGAATGTACAATGGGTTCCCTGCGTGGCGAACATGTTCTGTGACGGGACAATGGGCTCTCTGCATGGAGAGCATGTTCCGTGAGGGGACAATGGGCTCCCTGCGTGGAGATCATGTTCCGTGACGGGACAATGTCTCTCTGCATGGAGAGCATGTTCCGTGACGGGACAATGGGCTCCCTGAGTGGAGAACATGTTCCATGACGGGACAATGGGCTCCCTGCTTGGAGAACATGCTCTGTAACGGGACAATGGGCTCCCGGCGTGGAGAACATGTTCCGTGAGGAGGCAATGACCTCCCTGCGTGGAGAACCTGTTCCGTGATGGGGCAAATAGTCTCCCTGCATGGAGAACCTGTTCCGAGACGAGGCAATGGGGTCCCTGCGTGGAGAACCTGTTCTGTGACGGGACAGGGGGTTCCCTGCCTGGAGACCCTGTTCTGTGACGGGACAACGGGTTCCCTGCGCGGAGACCCTGTTCTGTGATGGGACAAGAGGTTCCCTGCGTGGAGAACCTGTTCTGTGACGGTACAACGGGTTCCTAGCAGGGAGAACCTGTTCTCTGACGGGACAGCGGTTTCCCTGCCTCAGAACCCTGTTCTGTGACGGGACAACGGGTTCCCTGCTTGGTGACCCTGTTCTGTGACGGGACAACGGTTTTCCCTGCGTGGAGACCCTGTTCTGTGACGGGACAATGGGCTCCCTGCGTGGAGAACCGGTTCCGTGACGGGACAATGGGCTCCCTGCGTGGAGAACCTCTTCCGTGACGGGACAATGGGCTCCCTGCGTGGATAACCGGTTCCGTGGCGGGGCAGTGCGCTCCCTGCGTGGAGAACATGTTCCTTGACGTGGCAATGGGCTCCCTGCGTGTAGAACCTGCTCCGTGACAGGGCAATGGGCTCCCTGCATGGAGAACCTGTTCCGTTAAGGGGCAATGGGCTCCCTGCGTGGAGAACCTGTTCCATGAAAGGGCAATGATCTCCCTGCGTGGAGAACCTGTTCCGTGATGGGGCAATAAGGTCCCTGATTGTAGAACGTGTTCTGTGACGGGACAATGGGCTCCCTGCGTAGAGAACGTGTTCTGTGAAGGGACGATGAGATCCCTGCGTAGAGAACGTTGTCTGTGACGGGACAAAGGGTTCCCTGCGTGGAGAACGTGCTCTGTGATTGGTCAATGGCCTCCCTGCGTGGAGAACATGTTCCATGATGGGACAAAGGGTTCCCTTCTTGGAGAACATGTTCCGTGACAGGACAACGGGTTCCCTGCCTGGAGACCCTGTTCCGTGACGGGACAATGGGTTCCCTTCTTGGAGAACATGTTCTGTGACGGGACAATGAGCTACCTGCGTGGAGAATGTGGTCTGTGATGGGACAATGGGCTCCCGGCGTGGAGAACCTGTTCCGTGACAGGACAATGCGCTCCCTGCGTGGAGTAGGTGTTCCGTGATGGGACAATGGGTTCCCTTCTTGGAGAACCTGTTTTGTGACGGGACAATGGGTTCCCTTCGCGGAGAACCGGTTCCGTGACAGGACAATGGGTTCCCTGCACGGGGAACCGGTTCCGTGACGGAAAAATGGGTTCACTGCGTGGAGAACGTGGCCTGTGACGGGACTACAGGTTCCCAGCGTGGAGACCCTGTTCTGTGACGGGGCAACCGGTTCCATGCCTGGAGACCCTGTTCTATGACGGGAAAAGGGGTTACCAGCGTGGAGACACTGTTCCGTGACGGGACAACGGGATCCCTCCTTGGAGAACCTATTCTGTGATGGGACAAGGTGTTCCCTGCCTGGAGACCCTGTTCTGTGATGGGACAGGGGGTTCCTTGCGCAGAGACCCTGTTCTGTGACGGGACAATGATTTCCCTTCCTGGAGGCCCTGTTCTGTAACGGGACAACGGGTTCCCTGCCTGGAGAACCTGTTCTGTGACGGGACAACGGGTTCCCAGTGCGGAGACCCTGTTCTTTGACGGGACAGCGGGTTCCCTGCGTGAAGACCCTGTTCTGTGACGGGACAAGGGGTTTCCTGCCTGGAGACCCTCTTCTGTGACGGGACAACGGGTTCCCTGCGTGGAGAGCCTGTTCCGTGACGGGACAATGGGTTCCCTGCATGGAGAACTTTTTCCCTGTCGAGAAAACTGGTTCCCTGCGTGGAGACCCTGTTCCATGACGGGACAATGGGTTCCCTTCCTGGAGAACTTGTTCCGTAACGGGACAATTGCTTCCCTGCCTGGGGACCCTGTTCCGTGACGGGACAAATGCTCCCTGCGTGGAGAACCTCTTCCGTGACGGGACAATGGGTTCCCTGCCTGGAAACCCTGTTCCGTGACGGGACAACGGGTTCCCAGCGTGGAGAACATGTTCCGTGATGGGACAATGGGTTCAATGCGTGGAGAACCTTTTCCCTGTCGGGAAAACTGGTTCCCTGCCTGGAGACCCTGTTCCATGACAGGACAACATGTTCCCTGCCTGGAGAACATGTTCCGTGTCGGGACAATGGCTTACCTGCGTGGAGACCCTGTTCTGTGACGGGACAATGGGTTCCCTGCGTGGAGAGCCTGTTCTGTGACGGGATAAGGGGTTCCCTGCGTGGAGACCCTTTTCTGCGACGGGACAACGGGTTCCCTGCGTGGAGAGCCTGTTCTTTGACGGGTCAGCGGGTTCCCTGCGTGAAGACCCTGTTCTGTGATGGGACAACGGGTTCCCAGGGTGGAGACCCTGTTCTGTGACGGGACAAAGGGTTCCCTGCGTGGAGACCCTCTTCTGTGACGGGACAAGGGGATTCCTGCCTGGAGATCCTGTTCTGTGACGGGACTAGGGGTTTCCTGCCTGGAGACCCTGTTCTGTGATGGGACAACGGGTTTCCTGCGTGGAGACCCTCTTCTGTGACGGGACAAGGGGTTTCCTGCCTGGAGACCCTGTTCCGTGACGGGACAACGGCTTCCCAGCGTAGAGAACATGTTCCGTGATGGGCCAAAGGCTCCCTGCGTGGAGAACCGGTTCCGTGTCGGGACAATGGGCTCCCTGCGTGGAGAACCGGTTCCGTGACGGGACAATGGGTTCCCTGCCTGGTAACCCTTTTCCGTGACGGGACAATGGGCTCCCTGCGTGGAGAACGTGTTCCGCGGAGGGACAATGGGCTCCCTGCATGGAGAACCGGTTCCGTGATGGGACAATGGGCTCCCTGCGTGGAGAACCGGTTCCGTAGCGGGGCAGTACGCTCCCTGCGTGGAGAACATGTTTCGTGACGTGGCAATGGGCTCCCTGCGTGGTGAACATGCTCCGTGAAGGGGCAATGGCCTCCCTGCATGGAGAACCTGTTCCTTTAGGGAGCAATGGGCTCCCTGTGTGGAGAACCTGTTCCGTGACGGGGCAACGGGCTCCCTGCGTGGAGAACATGTACCGTGATGGGGCAATGAGGTCCCTGAGTGGAGAACGTGTTCTGTGATGGGACAATGGGCTCCCTGCGTGGAGAACCTGTTCTGTGGGGGGGCAAATAATCTCCCTGCATGGAGAACCTGTTCCGTGATGGGGCAATGGGCACCCTGCGTGGAGAACGTGTTCTGTGACGGGTCAATGGGCTCCCTGCGTGCAGAACGTGTTCTGTGGCGGTACAATGGGCTCCCTGTGAGGAGAACGTGTTCTGTGATGGGACAATGGCCTCCCTGCACACAGAACGCGGTCTCTGATGGGACAATGGGCCTCCCTACATGGAGAACGTGTTCTGTGACGGGACAATGGGCTCCCTGCGTGGAGAACGTGTTCTGTGACGTGACAATGGGCTCCCTGCGTGGAGATCGTTGTCTATGAGGGGGCAATGGGCTCCCCTCGTGGAGAACCTGTTCTGTGATGGGACAACAGGCTCCCTGCGTGTAGAACGTGTTCTGTGACGGGACAATGGGTTCCCTGCGTGGAGAACATGTTCCGTGACGGGACAATGGGTTCCCTTCTTGGAGAATATGTTCCGTGACGGGACAATGGGCTCCCTGCATGGAGAACCTGTTTCGTGAGGGGCAATGATCTCCCTGCGTGGAGAACCTCTTCCGTGAGGTGGCAAATAATCTCCCTGCATGGAGAACCTGTTCCGTGACGGGGCAATGGGGTCCCTGCGTGGATAACGTGTTCTGTGACGGGACAATGGTCTCCCGACATGGAGAACGTGTTCTGTGACGGGACAATGGGCTCCCTGCGTGGAGACCCTGTTCTGTGACGGGACTATGGGCTCCCTGCGTGGAGGGCGTGGTCTGTGATGGGACAATGGTCTCCCTGCGTGGAGAACGCGGTCTGTAACGGGACAATGGGCTCCCGACATGGAGAACGTGTTCTGTGACGGGACAATGGGCTCCCTGTGTGGAGATCGTGGTCTATGAGGGGGCAATGGGCTCCATTCGTGGAGAACCTGGTCTGTGATGGGACAATAGGCTCCCTGCATGTAGAACGCGGTCTGTGACGGGACAATGGGTTCCCTGCGTGGAGAACATGTTCCGTGACGGGACAATGGTTTCCCTGAGTGGAGAACGTGTTTTGTGATGGGACAATGGGTTCCCTGCGTTGCGAACGTGTTCCGTGGCGGGGCAATGGGTTCCCTGCATGGCGAACATGTTCCGTGACGGGTCAATGGGTTCCCTGCATGGCGAACATGTTCCGTGACAGTTCAATGGCTGCCCAGCATGGCGAACGTGTTCCGTGACGGGACAATGGGCTCCCTGCGTGTAGAACGTGGTCTGTGAAGGGGCAATGGGCTCCCTGTGTTGCGAACATGTTCCGTGAATGTACAATGGGTTCCCTGCGTGGCGAACATGTTCTGTGACGGGACAATGGGCTCTCTGCATGGAGAGCATGTTCCGTGAGGGGACAATGGGCTCCCTGCGTGGAGATCATGTTCCGTGACGGGACAATGTCTCTCTGCATGGAGAGCATGTTCCGTGACGGGACAATGGGCTCCCTGAGTGGAGAACATGTTCCATGACGGGACAATGGGCTCCCTGCTTGGAGAACATGCTCTGTAACGGGACAATGGGCTCCCGGCGTGGAGAACATGTTCCGTGAGGAGGCAATGACCTCCCTGCGTGGAGAACCTGTTCCGTGATGGGGCAAATAGTCTCCCTGCATGGAGAACCTGTTCCGAGACGAGGCAATGGGGTCCCTGCGTGGAGAACCTGTTCCGAGACAAGGCAATGGGCTCCCTGCGTGGAGAACCTGTTCTGTAACGGGGCAATGGGGTCCCTGCGTGGAGAATATGTTCCGTGAGGGGGCAATGATCTCCCTGCGTGGAGAACCTGTTCCGTGAGGGGGCAAATAATCTCCCTGCATGGAGAACCTGTTCCGAGACGGGGCAATGGGCTCCCTGCAGGGAGAACCTGTTCCGTGATGGGGCAACGGGGTCCCTGCGTGGAGAACGTGTTCTGTGACGGGACAATGGGCTCCCTGCGTGGAGAACGTGTCCTGTGATTGGTCAACGGCCTCCCTGCTTTTAGATCGTGGTCTAGGAGCGTGCAATGGGCTCCCTTCGTGGAAAACCTGTTCTGTGATGGGACAATGGGCTCCCTGTGAGTAGAACACGGTCTGTGACGGGACAATGGGTTCCCTGTGTGGAGAACGTGTTCTATGACGGGACAATGGGCTCCCTGCGTGGAGAACGTGGTCTGTGAAGGACAATGGGCTCCCTGCGTGGAGGACGTGGTCTGTGATTGGTCAATAGCCTCCCTGCGTGGAGAACCTGTTCCGTGACGGGACAAAGGGTTCCCTTCTTGGAGAACATGTTCCGTGACGGGACAATGGGTTTCCTGAGTGGAGAACATGTTCCGTGACGGGACAAGGGGTTTCCTGCCTGGAGACCCTGTTCTGTGACGGGACAAGGGGTTTCCTGCCTGGAGACCCTGTTCCGTGACGGGACAACGGGTTCCCAGCGTGGAGAACATGTTCCGTGATGGGACAATGGGTTCAATGCGTGGAGAACCTTTTCCCTGTCGGGAAAACTGGTTCCCTGTCTGGAGACCCTGTTCCATGACGGGACAACGTGTTCCCTGCCTGGAGAACATGTTCCGTGCCGGGACAATGGCTTACCTGCCTGGAGACCCTGTTCTGTGACGGGACAATGGGTTCCCTGCGTGGAGACCCTGTTCTGTGACGGGACAATATTTTCCCTTCGTGGAGACCCTATTCTGTGACGGGACAACGGGTTCCATGTGCGGAGTCCCTGTTCTCTGACGGGACAATGGGTTCCCTGAGTGGAGACTCTGTTCTGTGAAGGGACAACGGGTTCCCTTCGTGGAGACCCTGTTCTGTGATGGGAGAACGGATTCCCTGGGGGGAGACCCTGTTCTGTGACGGGACAACGGGTTCCCTGCGTGAAGACCCTGTTCTGTGACGGGACAATGGGTTCCCAGCGTGGAGACCCTGTTCCGTGACGTGACAACGGGTTGTCAGGGTGGAGACCCTGTTCTGTGACGGGACAAGGGGTTCCCTGCGTGGAGAACCTTTTCCGTATCGGGACAACGGGTTCCCCGCCTGGAGACCCTATTCTGTGATGGGACATCGGATTCCCTGAGTGGAGACACTGTTTTGTGACGGGACAGGGGGTTCCCTGCGTGGAGAACCCTGTTCTGTGACGGGACAACGGGTTCCCTGCTCGAAGACTCTGTTCTGTGAAGGGACAACGGTTTCCCTGGGTGGAGACCATGTTCTTTGACGGGACAAGGGGTTCCCAGCGTGGAGGCCTTGATCTATGACGGGACAACGGGTTCCCTGCGCGGAGTTCCTGTTCTCTGACAGAACAAGGGGTTCCCTGCGTGGGGACCGTGTTCTGTGACAGGAGAACGGTTTCCCTGCGTGGAGACCCTGTTCTGTGACGGGACAAGGGGTTCAATGCTTGGAGACCCTGTTCTGTGACGGGACAACGGGTTCCCTGTGTGGAGACACTGTTCTGTGACGGGACAACGGGCTCCCTGCGTGGAGACCCTGTTCTGTGGGGGGGTAAATAATCTCCCTGCATGGAGACCCTGTTCCGTGACGGGGCAATGGGCTCCCTGCGTGGAGAACGTGTTCTGTGACGGGTCAATGGGCTCCCTGCGTGCAGAACGCGTTCTGTGGCGGTACAATGGGCTCCCTGTGAGGAGAACGTGTTCTGTGATGGGACAATGGCCTCCCTGCATGGAGAACGCGGTCTGTGACGGGACAATGGGCCTCCCTGCATGGAGAACGCGGTCTGTGATGGGACAATGGGCCTCCCTACATGGAGAACGTGTTCTGTGACGGGACAATGGGCTCCCTGCGTGGAGATCGTTGTCTATGAGGGGGCAGTGGGCTCCCTTCGTGGAGAACCTGTTCTGTGATGGGACAACAGGCTCCCTGCGTGTAGAACGTGTTCTGTGACGGGACAATGGGTTCCCTGCGTGGAGAACATGTTCCGTGACGGGACAATGGGTTCCCTTCTTGGAGAATATGTTCCGTGACGGGACAATGGGTTCCCTGCATGGCGAACATGTTCCGTGACGGGTCAATGGGTTCCCTGCGTGGCGAACATGTTCCGTGTCGGGTCAATGGGTTCCCTGCGTGGCGAACCTGTTCTGTGACGGGACAATGGGCTCCCTGCGTGGAGAACGTGTTCTTTGACAGGACGATGAGATCCCTGCTTGGAGAACGTTGTCTGGGAGGGGGCAATGGGCTCCCTGTGGGGAGAACCTGTTCCGTTACGGGACAAAGGGTTCCCTTCTTGTAGAACATGTTCCGTGACGTAACGGGACAATGGGCTCCCGACATGGAGAACGTGTTCTGTGACGGGACAATGGGCTCCCTGTGTGGAGATCGTGGTCTATGAGGGGGCAATGGGCTCCATTCGTGGAGAACCTGGTCTGTGATGGGACAATAGGCTCCCTGCATGTAGAACGCGGTCTGTGACGGGACAATGGGTTCCCTGCGTGGAGAACATGTTCCGTGACGGGACAATGGTTTCCCTGAGTGGAGAACGTGTTTTGTGATGGGACAATGGGTTCCCTGCGTTGCGAACGTGTTCCGTGACGGGGCAATGGGTTCCCTGCATGGCGAACATGTTCCGTGACGGGTCAATGGGTTCCCTGCATGGCGAACATGTTCCGTGACAGTTCAATGGCTGCCCAGCATGGCGAACGTGTTCCGTGACGGGACAATGGGCTCCCTGCGTGTAGAACGTGGTCTGTGAAGGGGCAATGGGCTCCCTGTGTTGCGAACATGTTCCGTGAATGTACAATGGGTTCCCTGCGTGGCGAACATGTTCTGTGACGGGACAATGGGCTCTCTGCATGGAGAGCATGTTCCGTGAGGGGACAATGGGCTCCCTGCGTGGAGATCATGTTCCGTGACGGGACAATGTCTCTCTGCATGGAGAGCATGTTCCGTGACGGGACAATGGGCTCCCTGAGTGGAGAACATGTTCCATGACGGGACAATGGGCTCCCTGCTTGGAGAACATGCTCTGTAACGGGACAATGGGCTCCCGGCGTGGAGAACATGTTCCGTGAGGAGGCAATGACCTCCCTGCGTGGAGAACCTGTTCCGTGATGGGGCAAATAGTCTCCCTGCATGGAGAACCTGTTCCGAGACGAGGCAATGGGCTCCCTGCGTGGAGAACCTGTTCCGAGACAAGGCAATGGGCTCCCTGCGTGGAGAACCTGTTCTGTAACGGGGCAATGGGGTCCCTGCGTGGAGAACATGTTCCGTGAGGGGGCAATGATCTCCCTGCGTGGAGAACCTGTTCCGTGAGGGGGCAAATAATCTCCCTGCATGGAGAACCTGTTCCGAGACGGGGCAATGGGCTCCCTGCAGGGAGAACCTGTTCCGTGATGGGGCAACGGGGTCCCTGCGTGGAGAACGTGTTCTGTGACGGGACAATGGGCTCCCTGCGTGGAGAACGTGTCCTGTGATTGGTCAACGGCCTCCCTGCTTTTAGATCGTGGTCTATGAGCGTGCAATGGGCTCCCTTCGTGGAAAACCTGTTCTGTGATGGGACAATGGGCTCCCTGTGAGTAGAACACGGTCTGTGACGGGACAATGGGTTCCCTGTGTGGAGAACGTGTTCTATGACGGGACAATGGGCTCCCTGCGTGGAGAACGTGGTCTGTGAAGGACAATGGGCTCCCTGCGTGGAGGACGTGGTCTGTGATTGGTCAATAGCCTCCCTGCGTGGAGAACCTGTTCCGTGACGGGACAAAGGGTTCCCTTCTTGGAGAACATGTTCCGTGACGGGACAATGGGTTTCCTGAGTGGAGAACATGTTCCGTGACGGGACAAGGGGTTTCCTGCCTGGAGACCCTGTTCTGTGACGGGACAAGGGGTTTCCTGCCTGGAGACCCTGTTCCGTGACGGGACAACGGGTTCCCAGCGTGGAGAACATGTTCCGTGATGGGACAATGGGTTCAATGCGTGGAGAACCTTTTCCCTGTCGGGAAAACTGGTTCCCTGTCTGGAGACCCTGTTCCATGACGGGACAACGTGTTCCCTGCCTGGAGAACATGTTCCGTGCCGGGACAATGGCTTACCTGCCTGGAGACCCTGTTCTGTGACGGGACAATGGGTTCCCTGCGTGGAGACCCTGTTCTGTGACGGGACAATATTTTCGCTTCGTGGAGACCCTATTCTGTGACGGGACAACGGGTTCCATGTGCGGAGTCCCTGTTCTCTGACGGGACAATGGGTTCCCTGAGTGGAGACTCTGTTCTGTGAAGGGACAACGGGTTCCCTTCGTGGAGACCCTGTTCTGTGATGGGAGAACGGATTCCCTGGGGGGAGACCCTGTTCTGTGACGGGACAACGGGTTCCCTGCGTGAAGACCCTGTTCTGTGACGGGACAATGGGTTCCCAGCGTGGAGACCCTGTTCCGTGACGTGACAACGGGTTGTCAGGGTGGAGACCCTGTTCTGTGACGGGACAAGGGGTTCCCTGCGTGGAGAACCTTTTCCGTATCGGGACAACGGGTTCCCCGCCTGGAGACCCTATTCTGTGATGGGACATCGGATTCCCTGAGTGGAGACACTGTTTTGTGACGGGACAGGGGGTTCCCTGCGTGGAGAACCCTGTTCTGTGACGGGACAACGGGTTCCCTGCTCGAAGACTCTGTTCTGTGAAGGGACAACGGTTTCCCTGGGTGGAGACCATGTTCTTTGACGGGACAAGGGGTTCCCAGCGTGGAGGCCTTGATCTATGACGGGACAACGGGTTCCCTGCGCGGAGTTCCTGTTCTCTGACAGAACAAGGGGTTCCCTGCGTGGGGACCGTGTTCTGTGACAGGAGAACGGTTTCCCTGCGTGGAGACCCTGTTCTGTGACGGGACAAGGGGTTCAATGCTTGGAGACCCTGTTCTGTGACGGGACAACGGGTTCCCTGTGTGGAGACACTGTTCTGTGACGGGACAACGGGCTCCCTGCGTGGAGACCCTGTTCTGTGGGGGGGTAAATAATCTCCCTGCATGGAGACCCTGTTCCGTGACGGGGCAATGGGCTCCCTGCGTGGAGAACGTGTTCTGTGACGGGTCAATGGGCTCCCTGCGTGCAGAACGTGTTCTGTGGCGGTACAATGGGCTCCCTGTGAGGAGAACGTGTTCTGTGATGGGACAATGGCCTCCCTGCATGGAGAACGCGGTCTGTGACGGGACAATGGGCCTCCCTACATGGAGAACGTGTTCTGTGACGGGACAATGGGCTCCCTGCGTGGAGATCGTTGTCTATGAGGGGGCAGTGGGCTCCCTTCGTGGAGAACCTGTTCTGTGATGGGACAACAGGCTCCCTGCGTGTAGAACGTGTTCTGTGACGGGACAATGGGTTCCCTGCGTGGAGAACATGTTCCGTGACGGGACAATGGGTTCCCTTCTTGGAGAATATGTTCCGTGACGGGACAATGGGTTCCCTGCATGGCGAACATGTTCCGTGACGGGTCAATGGGTTCCCTGCGTGGCGAACATGTTCCGTGTCGGGTCAATGGGTTCCCTGCGTGGCGAACCTGTTCTGTGACGGGACAATGGGCTCCCTGCGTGGAGAACGTGTTCTTTGACAGGACGATGAGATCCCTGCTTGGAGAACGTTGTCTGGGAGGGGGCAATGGGCTCCCTGTGGGGAGAACCTGTTCCGTTACGGGACAAAGGGTTCCCTTCTTGTAGAACATGTTCCGTGACGTGACAATGGGTTCCCTGCGCGGAGAACCGGTTCCGTGACGGAAAAATAGGTTCCCTGCATGGCGAACCTCTTCTGTGACGGGACTACGGGTTCCCTTCTTGGAGAACCTGTTCTGTGACGGGACAAAGGGTTCCCTGCGTGGAGACCCTGTTCTTTGAGAGACAAAGGGTTCCCTGCGTGGAGACCCTGTTCCGAGACGGGACAATGGGTTCCCTGCCTGGAGACCCTGTTCCATGACGAGACAATGGGTTCCCTGCGTGGAGAACCTATTCCGTGACGGGACAATGTCTTCCCTGCCTGGAGACCCTGTTCCGTGACGGTACAATGGGCTCCCTGCATGGAGAACCGGTTCCGTGACGGGACAACGGGTTTCCTGCGTGGAGAACATGTTCCGTGACGGGGCAATGGGCTCCCTGCGTGGAGAACCTGTTTCGTGAGGGGGCAATGATCTCCCTGCGTGGAGAACCTGTTCCGTGAGGTGGCAAATAATCTCCCTGCATGGAGAACCTGTTCCGAGACGGGGCAATGGGCTCCCTGCCTGGAGAACCTGTTCCGTGACGGGGCAATGGGGTCCCTGCGTGGAGAACGTGCTCTGTGAATGGACAATGGGCTCCCTGCGTGGAGAACGTGTTCTGTGGCGGGACAAGAGGTTCCTTGCCGGGAGAACATGTTCCGTGACGGGACAATGGGCTCCCTGCGTGGAGAACGTGTCCTGTGATTGGTCACCGGCCTCCCTGCGTGGAGATCGTGGTCTATGAGCGGGCAATGGGCTCCCTTCGTGGAGAACCTGGTCTGTGAAGGGACAATAGGCTCCCAGCGTGTAGAACGCGGACTGTAACGGGACAAGAGGTTCCCTGCGGGGAGAACATGTTCCGTGACGGGACAATGGGCTCCCTGCGTGGAGAACGTGTTCTGTGACGGGACAATGGGCTCCCTGCGTGGAGAACGTGGTCTGTGAAGGACAGTGGGCTCCCTGCGTGGAGAACGTGTTCTGTGACGGGACAATGGGCTCCCTGCGTGGAGAACGCGGTCTGTAACGGGACAATGGGCTCCCGACATGGAGAACGTGTTCTGTGACGGGACAATGGGCTCTCTGTGTGGAGATCGTGGTCTATGAGGGGGCAATGGGCTCCATTCGTGGAGAACCTGGTCTGTGATGGGACAATAGGCTCCCTGCATGTAGAACGCGGTCTGTGACGGGACAATGGGTTCCCTGCGTGGAGAACGTGTTCTGTGACGGGACAATGGTCTCCCTGCGTGGAGACCCTGTTCTGTGACGGGACTATGGGCTCTCTGCGTGGAGAACGTGGTCTATGAGGGGGCAATGGGCTCCTTGCCCGGAGAACATGTTCCGTGACGAGACAATGGTTTCCCTGAGTGGAGAACGTGTTTTGTGATGGGACAATGGGTTCCCTGCGTGGAGAACGTGTTCTGTGATGGGACAATGGTTTCCCTGCGTGGAGAACATGTTCCGTGATGTGACAATGGGTTCCCTGCGTTGCGAACGTGTTCCGTGACGGGGCAATGGGTTCCCTGCATGGCGAACATGTTCCGTGACGGGTCAATGGGTTCCCTGCATAGCGAACATGTTCCGTGACAGTTCAATGGCTTCCCTGCGTGGCGAACACGTTCCGTGACGGGTCAATGAGTTCCCTGCATGGCGAACATGTTCCGTGACAGTTCAATGGCTTCCCTGCGTGGCGAACGTATTCCGTGACGGGACAATGGGCTCCCTGCGTGGCGAACGTGGTCCGTGACGAGACAATGGGCTCCCTGCGTGGAGAACGTGTTCTGTGACGTGACAATGGGCTCCCTGCGTGGAGGGCGTGGTCTGTGATGGGACAATGGTCTCCCTGCGTGGAGAACGCGGTCTGTAACGGGACAATGGGCTCCCGACATGGAGAACGTGTTCTGTGACGGGACAATGGGCTCCCTGTGTGGAGATCGTGGTCTATGAGGGGGCAATGGGCTCCATTCGTGGAGAACCTGGTCTGTGATGGGACAATAGGCTCCCTGCATGTAGAACGCGGTCTGTGACGGGACAATGGGTTCCCTGCGTGGAGAACGTGTTCTGTGACGGGACAATGGTCTCCCTGCGTGGAGACCCTGTTCTGTGACGGGACTATGGGCTCTCTGCGTGGAGAACGTGGTCTATGAGGGGGCAATGGGCTCCTTGCCTGGAGAACATGTTCCGTGACGGGACAATGGTTTCCCTGAGTGGAGAACGTGTTTTGTGATGGGACAATGGGTTCCCTGTGTGGAGAACGTGTTCTGTGACGGGACAATGGTTTCCCTGCGTGGAGAACATGTTCCGTGATGTGACAATGGGTTCCCAGCGTTGCGAACGTGTTCCGTGACGGGTCAATGGGTTCCCTGCATGGCGAACATGTTCCGTGACAGTTCAATGGGTTCCCTGAGTGGCGAACGTGTTCCGTGACGGGACAATGGGCTCCCTGCGTGGCGAGCATGTTCTGTGACGGGACAATGGGCTCCCTGCGTGTAGAACGTGGTCTGTGAAGGGGCAATGGGCTCCCTGCGTTGCGATCATGTTCCGTGAATGTACAATGGGTTCCCTGAGTGGCGAACATGTTCTGTGACGGGACAATGGGCTCTCTGCATGGAGAGCATGTTCCGTGAGGGGACAATGGGCTCCCTGCGTGGAGATCATGTTCCGTGACGGGACAATGTCTCTCTGCATGGAGAGCATGTTCCGTGACGGGACAATGGGCTCCCTGAGTGGAGAACATGTTCCATGACGGGACAATGGGCTCCCTGCTTGGAGAACATGCTCTGTAACGGTACAATGGGCTCCCGGCGTGGAGAACATGTTCCGTGAGGAGGCAATGACCTCCCTGCGTGGAGAACCTGTTCCGTGATGGGGCAAATAGTCTCCCTGCATGGAGAACCTGTTCCGAGACGGGGCAATGGGCTCCCTGCATGGAGAACCTGTTCCGAGATGGAGCAATGGGCTCCCTGCGTGGAGAACCTGTTCCGTGACGGGGCAATGGGGTCTCTGCGTGGAGAACATGTTCCGTGAGGGGGCAATGATCTCCCTGCGTGGAGAACCTGTTCCGTGAGGGGGCAAATTATCTCCCTGCATGGAGAACCTGTTCCGAGACGGGGCAATGGGCTCCCTGCAGGGAGAACCTGTTCCGTGATGGGGCAACGGGGTCCCTGCGTGGAGAACGTGTTCTGTGACGGGACAATGGGCTCCCTGCGTGGAGAACGTGTCCTGTGATTGGTCAACGGCCTCCCTGCTTTTAGATCGTGGTCTATGAGCGTGCAATGGGCTCCCTTCGTGGAAAACCTGTTCTATGATGGGACAATGGGCTCCCTGTGAGTAGAACGCGGTCTGTGACGGGACAATGGGTTCCCTGTGTGGAGAACGTGTTCTGTGACGGGACAATGGGCTCCCTGCGTGGAGAACGTGGTCTGTGAAGGACAATGGGCTCCCTGCGTGGAGGACGTGGTCTGTGATTGGTCAATAGCCTCCCTGCGTGGAGAACCTGTTCCGTGACGGGACAAAGGGTTCCCTTCTTGGAGAACATGTTCCGTGACGGGACAATGGGTTCCCTGAGTGGAGAACATGTTCCGTGACGGGACAAGGGGTTTCCTGCCTGGAGACCCTGCTCTGTGAGGGGACAAGGGGTTTCCTGCGTGGAGACCCTGTTCTGTGACGGGACAAGGGGTTTCCTGCCTGGAGACCCTGTTCCGTGACGGGACAACGGGTTCCCAGCGTGGAGAACATGTTCCGTGATGGGACAATGGGTTCAATGCGTGGAGAACCTTTTCCCTGTCGGGAAAACTGGTTCCCTGCCTGGAGACCCTGTTCCATGACAGGACAACATGTTCCCTGCCTGGAGAACATGTTCCGTGTCGGGACAATGGCTTACCTGCGTGGAGACCCTGTTCTGTGACGGGACAATGGGTTCCCTGCGTGGAGAGCCTGTTCTGTGACGGGATAAGGGGTTCCCTGCGTGGAGACCCTTTTCTGCGACGGGACAACGGGTTCCCTGCGTGGAGAGCCTGTTCTTTGACGGGTCAGCGGGTTCCCTGCGTGAAGACCCTGTTCTGTGATGGGACAACGGGTTCCCAGGGTGGAGACCCTGTTCTGTGACGGGACAAAGGGTTCCCTGCGTGGAGACCCTCTTCTGTGACGGGACAAGGGGATTCCTGCCTGGAGATCCTGTTCTGTGACGGGACTAGGGGTTTCCTGCCTGGAGACCCTGTTCTGTGATGGGACAACGGGTTTCCTGCGTGGAGACCCTCTTCTGTGACGGGACAAGGGGTTTCCTGCCTGGAGACCCTGTTCCGTGACGGGACAACGGCTTCCCAGCGTAGAGAACATGTTCCGTGATGGGCCAAAGGCTCCCTGCGTGGAGAACCGGTTCCGTGTCGGGACAATGGGCTCCCTGCGTGGAGAACCGGTTCCGTGACGGGACAATGGGTTCCCTGCCTGGTAACCCTTTTCCGTGACGGGACAATGGGCTCCCTGCGTGGAGAACGTGTTCCGCGGAGGGACAATGGGCTCCCTGCATGGAGAACCGGTTCCGTGATGGGACAATGGGCTCCCTGCGTGGAGAACCGGTTCCGTAGCGGGGCAGTACGCTCCCTGCGTGGAGAACATGTTTCGTGACGTGGCAATGGGCTCCCTGCGTGGTGAACATGCTCCGTGAAGGGGCAATGGCCTCCCTGCATGGAGAACCTGTTCCTTTAGGGAGCAATGGGCTCCCTGTGTGGAGAACCTGTTCCGTGACGGGGCAACGGGCTCCCTGCGTGGAGAACATGTACCGTGATGGGGCAATGAGGTCCCTGAGTGGAGAACGTGTTCTGTGATGGGACAATGGGCTCCCTGCGTGGAGAACCTGTTCTGTGGGGGGGCAAATAATCTCCCTGCATGGAGAACCTGTTCCGTGATGGGGCAATGGGCACCCTGCGTGGAGAACGTGTTCTGTGACGGGTCAATGGGCTCCCTGCGTGCAGAACGTGTTCTGTGGCGGTACAATGGGCTCCCTGTGAGGAGAACGTGTTCTGTGATGGGACAATGGCCTCCCTGCACACAGAACGCGGTCTCTGATGGGACAATGGGCCTCCCTACATGGAGAACGTGTTCTGTGACGGGACAATGGGCTCCCTGCGTGGAGAACGTGTTCTGTGACGTGACAATGGGCTCCCTGCGTGGAGATCGTTGTCTATGAGGGGGCAATGGGCTCCCCTCGTGGAGAACCTGTTCTGTGATGGGACAACAGGCTCCCTGCGTGTAGAACGTGTTCTGTGACGGGACAATGGGTTCCCTGCGTGGAGAACATGTTCCGTGACGGGACAATGGGTTCCCTTCTTGGAGAATATGTTCCGTGACGGGACAATGGGCTCCCTGCATGGAGAACCTGTTTCGTGAGGGGGCAATGATCTCCCTGCGTGGAGAACCTCTTCCGTGAGGTGGCAAATAATCTCCCTGCATGGAGAACCTGTTCCGTGACGGGGCAATGGGGTCCCTGCGTGGATAACGTGTTCTGTGACGGGACAATGGTCTCCCGACATGGAGAACGTGTTCTGTGACGGGACAATGGGCTCCCTGCGTGGAGACCCTGTTCTGTGACGGGACTATGGGCTCCCTGCGTGGAGGGCGTGGTCTGTGATGGGACAATGGTCTCCCTGCGTGGAGAACGCGGTCTGTAACGGGACAATGGGCTCCCGACATGGAGAACGTGTTCTGTGACGGGACAATGGGCTCCCTGTGTGGAGATCGTGGTCTATGAGGGGGCAATGGGCTCCATTCGTGGAGAACCTGGTCTGTGATGGGACAATAGGCTCCCTGCATGTAGAACGCGGTCTGTGACGGGACAATGGGTTCCCTGCGTGGAGAACATGTTCCGTGACGGGACAATGGTTTCCCTGAGTGGAGAACGTGTTTTGTGATGGGACAATGGGTTCCCTGCGTTGCGAACGTGTTCCGTGACGGGGCAATGGGTTCCCTGCATGGCGAACATGTTCCGTGACGGGTCAATGGGTTCCCTGCATGGCGAACATGTTCCGTGACAGTTCAATGGCTGCCCAGCATGGCGAACGTGTTCCGTGACGGGACAATGGGCTCCCTGCGTGTAGAACGTGGTCTGTGAAGGGGCAATGGGCTCCCTGTGTTGCGAACATGTTCCGTGAATGTACAATGGGTTCCCTGCGTGGCGAACATGTTCTGTGACGGGACAATGGGCTCTCTGCATGGAGAGCATGTTCCGTGAGGGGACAATGGGCTCCCTGCGTGGAGATCATGTTCCGTGACGGGACAATGTCTCTCTGCATGGAGAGCATGTTCCGTGACGGGACAATGGGCTCCCTGAGTGGAGAACATGTTCCATGACGGGACAATGGGCTCCCTGCTTGGAGAACATGCTCTGTAACGGGACAATGGGCTCCCGGCGTGGAGAACATGTTCCGTGAGGAGGCAATGACCTCCCTGCGTGGAGAACCTGTTCCGTGATGGGGCAAATAGTCTCCCTGCATGGAGAACCTGTTCCGAGACGAGGCAATGGGCTCCCTGCGTGGAGAACCTGTTCCGAGACAAGGCAATGGGCTCCCTGCGTGGAGAACCTGTTCTGTAACGGGGCAATGGGGTCCCTGCGTGGAGAACATGTTCCGTGAGGGGGCAATGATCTCCCTGCGTGGAGAACCTGTTCCGTGAGGGGGCAAATAATCTCCCTGCATGGAGAACCTGTTCCGAGACGGGGCAATGGGCTCCCTGCAGGGAGAACCTGTTCCGTGATGGGGCAACGGGGTCCCTGCGTGGAGAACGTGTTCTGTGACGGGACAATGGGCTCCCTGCGTGGAGAACGTGTCCTGTGATTGGTCAACGGCCTCCCTGCTTTTAGATCGTGGTCTATGAGCGTGCAATGGGCTCCCTTCGTGGAAAACCTGTTCTGTGATGGGACAATGGGCTCCCTGTGAGTAGAACACGGTCTGTGACGGGACAATGGGTTCCCTGTGTGGAGAACGTGTTCTATGACGGGACAATGGGCTCCCTGCGTGGAGAACGTGGTCTGTGAAGGACAATGGGCTCCCTGCGTGGAGGACGTGGTCTGTGATTGGTCAATAGCCTCCCTGCGTGGAGAACCTGTTCCGTGACGGGACAAAGGGTTCCCTTCTTGGAGAACATGTTCCGTGACGGGACAATGGGTTTCCTGAGTGGAGAACATGTTCCGTGACGGGACAAGGGGTTTCCTGCCTGGAGACCCTGTTCTGTGACGGGACAAGGGGTTTCCTGCCTGGAGACCCTGTTCCGTGACGGGACAACGGGTTCCCAGCGTGGAGAACATGTTCCGTGATGGGACAATGGGTTCAATGCGTGGAGAACCTTTTCCCTGTCGGGAAAACTGGTTCCCTGTCTGGAGACCCTGTTCCATGACGGGACAACGTGTTCCCTGCCTGGAGAACATGTTCCGTGCCGGGACAATGGCTTACCTGCCTGGAGACCCTGTTCTGTGACGGGACAATGGGTTCCCTGCGTGGAGACCCTGTTCTGTGACGGGACAATATTTTCCCTTCGTGGAGACCCTATTCTGTGACGGGACAACGGGTTCCATGTGCGGAGTCCCTGTTCTCTGACGGGACAATGGGTTCCCTGAGTGGAGACTCTGTTCTGTGAAGGGACAACGGGTTCCCTTCGTGGAGACCCTGTTCTGTGATGGGAGAACGGATTCCCTGGGGGGAGACCCTGTTCTGTGACGGGACAACGGGTTCCCTGCGTGAAGACCCTGTTCTGTGACGGGACAATGGGTTCCCAGCGTGGAGACCCTGTTCCGTGACGTGACAACGGGTTGTCAGGGTGGAGACCCTGTTCTGTGACGGGACAAGGGGTTCCCTGCGTGGAGAACCTTTTCCGTATCGGGACAACGGGTTCCCCGCCTGGAGACCCTATTCTGTGATGGGACATCGGATTCCCTGAGTGGAGACACTGTTTTGTGACGGGACAGGGGGTTCCCTGCGTGGAGAACCCTGTTCTGTGACGGGACAACGGGTTCCCTGCTCGAAGACTCTGTTCTGTGAAGGGACAACGGTTTCCCTGGGTGGAGACCATGTTCTTTGACGGGACAAGGGGTTCCCAGCGTGGAGGCCTTGATCTATGACGGGACAACGGGTTCCCTGCGCGGAGTTCCTGTTCTCTGACAGAACAAGGGGTTCCCTGCGTGGGGACCGTGTTCTGTGACAGGAGAACGGTTTCCCTGCGTGGAGACCCTGTTCTGTGACGGGACAAGGGGTTCAATGCTTGGAGACCCTGTTCTGTGACGGGACAACGGGTTCCCTGTGTGGAGACACTGTTCTGTGACGGGACAACGGGCTCCCTGCGTGGAGACCCTGTTCTGTGGGGGGGTAAATAATCTCCCTGCATGGAGACCCTGTTCCGTGACGGGGCAATGGGCTCCCTGCGTGGAGAACGTGTTCTGTGACGGGTCAATGGGCTCCCTGCGTGCAGAACGTGTTCTGTGGCGGTACAATGGGCTCCCTGTGAGGAGAACGTGTTCTGTGATGGGACAATGGCCTCCCTGCATGGAGAACGCGGTCTGTGACGGGACAATGGGCCTCCCTACATGGAGAACGTGTTCTGTGACGGGACAATGGGCTCCCTGCGTGGAGATCGTTGTCTATGAGGGGGCAGTGGGCTCCCTTCGTGGAGAACCTGTTCTGTGATGGGACAACAGGCTCCCTGCGTGTAGAACGTGTTCTGTGACGGGACAATGGGTTCCCTGCGTGGAGAACATGTTCCGTGACGGGACAATGGGTTCCCTTCTTGGAGAATATGTTCCGTGACGGGACAATGGGTTCCCTGCATGGCGAACATGTTCCGTGACGGGTCAATGGGTTCCCTGCGTGGCGAACATGTTCCGTGTCGGGTCAATGGGTTCCCTGCGTGGCGAACCTGTTCTGTGACGGGACAATGGGCTCCCTGCGTGGAGAACGTGTTCTTTGACAGGACGATGAGATCCCTGCTTGGAGAACGTTGTCTGGGAGGGGGCAATGGGCTCCCTGTGGGGAGAACCTGTTCCGTTACGGGACAAAGGGTTCCCTTCTTGTAGAACATGTTCCGTGACGTGACAATGGGTTCCCTGCGCGGAGAACCGGTTCCGTGACGGAAAAATAGGTTCCCTGCATGGCGAACCTCTTCTGTGACGGGACTACGGGTTCCCTTCTTGGAGAACCTGTTCTGTGACGGGACAAAGGGTTCCCTGCGTGGAGACCCTGTTCTTTGAGAGACAAAGGGTTCCCTGCGTGGAGACCCTGTTCCGAGACGGGACAATGGGTTCCCTGCCTGGAGACCCTGTTCCATGACGAGACAATGGGTTCCCTGCGTGGAGAACCTATTCCGTGACGGGACAATGTCTTCCCTGCCTGGAGACCCTGTTCCGTGACGGTACAATGGGCTCCCTGCATGGAGAACCGGTTCCGTGACGGGACAACGGGTTTCCTGCGTGGAGAACATGTTCCGTGACGGGGCAATGGGCTCCCTGCGTGGAGAACCTGTTTCGTGAGGGGGCAATGATCTCCCTGCGTGGAGAACCTGTTCCGTGAGGTGGCAAATAATCTCCCTGCATGGAGAACCTGTTCCGAGACGGGGCAATGGGCTCCCTGCCTGGAGAACCTGTTCCGTGACGGGGCAATGGGGTCCCTGCGTGGAGAACGTGCTCTGTGAATGGACAATGGGCTCCCTGCGTGGAGAACGTGTTCTGTGGCGGGACAAGAGGTTCCTTGCCGGGAGAACATGTTCCGTGACGGGACAATGGGCTCCCTGCGTGGAGAACGTGTCCTGTGATTGGTCACCGGCCTCCCTGCGTGGAGATCGTGGTCTATGAGCGGGCAATGGGCTCCCTTCGTGGAGAACCTGGTCTGTGAAGGGACAATAGGCTCCCAGCGTGTAGAACGCGGACTGTAACGGGACAAGAGGTTCCCTGCGGGGAGAACATGTTCCGTGACGGGACAATGGGCTCCCTGCGTGGAGAACGTGTTCTGTGACGGGACAATGGGCTCCCTGCGTGGAGAACGTGGTCTGTGAAGGACAGTGGGCTCCCTGCGTGGAGAACGTGTTCTGTGACGGGACAATGGGCTCCCTGCGTGGAGAACGCGGTCTGTAACGGGACAATGGGCTCCCGACATGGAGAACGTGTTCTGTGACGGGACAATGGGCTCTCTGTGTGGAGATCGTGGTCTATGAGGGGGCAATGGGCTCCATTCGTGGAGAACCTGGTCTGTGATGGGACAATAGGCTCCCTGCATGTAGAACGCGGTCTGTGACGGGACAATGGGTTCCCTGCGTGGAGAACGTGTTCTGTGACGGGACAATGGTCTCCCTGCATGGAGACCCTGTTCTGTGACGGGACTATGGGCTCTCTGCGTGGAGAACGTGGTCTATGAGGGGGCAATGGGCTCCTTGCCCGGAGAACATGTTCCGTGACGAGACAATGGTTTCCCTGAGTGGAGAACGTGTTTTGTGATGGGACAATGGGTTCCCTGCGTGGAGAACGTGTACTGTGATGGGACAATGGTTTCCCTGCGTGGAGAACATGTTCCGTGATGTGACAATGGGTTCCCTGCGTTGCGAACGTGTTCCGTGACGGGGCAATGGGTTCCCTGCATGGCGAACATGTTCCGTGACGGGTCAATGGGTTCCCTGCATAGCGAACATGTTCCGTGACAGTTCAATGGCTTCCCTGCGTGGCGAACACGTTCCGTGACGGGTCAATGAGTTCCCTGCATGGCGAACATGTTCCGTGACAGTTCAATGGCTTCCCTGCGTGGCGAACGTATTCCGTGACGGGACAATGGGCTCCCTGCGTGGCGAACGTGGTCCGTGACGAGACAATGGGCTCCCTGCGTGGAGAACGTGTTCTGTGACGTGACAATGGGCTCCCTGCGTGGAGGGCGTGGTCTGTGATGGGACAATGGGCTCCCTGCGTGGAGAACGCGGTCTGTAACGGGACAATGGGCTCCCGACATGGAGAACGTGTTCTGTGACGGGACAATGGGCTCCCTGTGTGGAGATCGTGGTCTATGAGGGGGCAATGGGCTCCATTCGTGGAGAACCTGGTCTGTGATGGGACAATAGGCTCCCTGCATGTAGAACGCGGTCTGTGACGGGACAATGGGTTCCCTGCGTGGAGAACGTGTTCTGTGACGGGACAATGGTCTCCCTGCGTGGAGACCCTGTTCTGTGACGGGACTATGGGCTCTCTGCGTGGAGAACGTGGTCTATGAGGGGGCAATGGGCTCCTTGCCTGGAGAACATGTTCCGTGACGGGACAATGGTTTCCCTGAGTGGAGAACGTGTTTTGTGATGGGACAATGGGTTCCCTGCGTGGAGAACGTGTTCTGTGACGGGACAATGGTTTCCCTGCATGGAGAACATGTTCCGTGATGTGACAATGGGTTCCCAGCGTTGCGAACGTGTTCCGTGACGGGTCAATGGGTTCCCTGCATGGCGAACATGTTCCGTGACAGTTCAATGGGTTCCCTGAGTGGCGAACGTGTTCCGTGACGGGACAATGGACTCCCTGCGTGGCGAGCATGTTCTGTGACGGGACAATGGGCTCCCTGCGTGTAGAACGTGGTCTGTGAAGGGGCAATGGGCTCCCTGCGTTGCGAACATGTTCCGTGAATGTACAATGGGTTCCCTGAGTGGCGAACATGTTCTGTGACGGGACAATGGGCTCTCTGCATGGAGAGCATGTTCCGTGAGGGGACAATGGGCTCCCTGCGTGGAGATCATGTTCCGTGACGGGACAATGTCTCTCTGCATGGAGAGCATGTTCCGTGATGGGACAATGGGCTCCCTGAGTGGAGAACATGTTCCATGACGGGACAATGGGCTCCCTGCTTGGAGAACATGCTCTGTAACGGTACAATGGGCTCCCGGCGTGGAGAACATGTTCCGTGAGGAGGCAATGACCTCCCTGCGTGGAGAACCTGTTCCGTGATGGGGCAAATAGTCTCCCTGCATGGAGAACCTGTTCCGAGACGGGGCAATGGGCTCCCTGCATGGAGAACCTGTTCCGAGATGGAGCAATGGGCTCCCTGCGTGGAGAACCTGTTCCGTGACGGGGCAATGGGGTCTCTGCGTGGAGAACATGTTCCGTGAGGGGGCAATGATCTCCCTGCGTGGAGAACCTGTTCCGTGAGGGGGCAAATTATCTCCCTGCATGGAGAACCTGTTCCGAGACGGGGCAATGGGCTCCCTGCATGGAGAACCTGTTCCGTGATGGGGCAACGGGGTCCCTGCGTGGAGAACGTGTTCTGTGACGGGACAATGGGCTCCCTGCGTGGAGAACGTGTCCTGTGATTGGTCAACGGCCTCCCTGCTTTTAGATCGTGGTCTATGAGCGTGCAATGGGCTCCCTTCGTGGAAAACCTGTTCTATGATGGGACAATGGGCTCCCTGTGAGTAGAACGCGGTCTGTGACGGGACAATGGGTTCCCTGTGTGGAGAACGTGTTCTGTGACGGGACAATGGGCTCCCTGCGTGGAGAACGTGGTCTGTGAAGGACAATGGGCTCCCTGCGTGGAGGACGTGGTCTGTGATTGGTCAATAGCCTCCCTGCGTGGAGAACCTGTTCCGTGACGGGACAAAGGGTTCCCTTCTTGGAGAACATGTTCCGTGACGGGACAATGGGTTCCCTGAGTGGAGAACATGTTCCGTGACGGGACAAGGGGTTTCCTGCCTGGAGACCCTGCTCTGTGAGGGGACAAGGGGTTTCCTGCCTGGAGACCCTGTTCTGTGACGGGACAAGGGGTTTCCTGCCTGGAGACCCTGTTCCGTGACGGGACAACGGGTTCCCAGCGTGGAGAGCCTGTTCTTTGACGGGTCAGCGGGTTCCCTGCGTGAAGACCCTGTTCTGTGATGGGACAACGGGTTCCCAGGGTGGAGACCCTGTTCTGTGACGGGACAAAGGGTTCCCTGCGTGGAGACCCTCTTCTGTGACGGGACAAGGGGATTCCTGCCTGGAGATCCTGTTCTGTGACGGGACTAGGGGTTTCCTGCCTGGAGACCCTGTTCTGTGATGGGACAACGGGTTTCCTGCGTGGAGACCCTCTTCTGTGACGGGACAAGGGGTTTCCTGCCTGGAGACCCTGTTCCGTGACGGGACAACGGCTTCCCAGCGTAGAGAACATGTTCCGTGATGGGCCAAAGGCTCCCTGCGTGGAGAACCGGTTCCGTGTCGGGACAATGGGCTCCCTGCGTGGAGAACCGGTTCCGTGACGGGACAATGGGTTCCCTGCCTGGTAACCCTTTTCCGTGACGGGACAATGGGCTCCCTGCGTGGAGAACGTGTTCCGCGGAGGGACAATGGGCTCCCTGCATGGAGAACCGGTTCCGTGATGGGACAATGGGCTCCCTGCGTGGAGAACCGGTTCCGTAGCGGGGCAGTACGCTCCCTGCGTGGAGAACATGTTTCGTGACGTGGCAATGGGCTCCCTGCGTGGTGAACATGCTCCGTGAAGGGGCAATGGCCTCCCTGCATGGAGAACCTGTTCCTTTAGGGAGCAATGGGCTCCCTGTGTGGAGAACCTGTTCCGTGACGGGGCAACGGGCTCCCTGCGTGGAGAACATGTACCGTGATGGGGCAATGAGGTCCCTGAGTGGAGAACGTGTTCTGTGATGGGACAATGGGCTCCCTGCGTGGAGAACCTGTTCTGTGGGGGGGCAAATAATCTCCCTGCATGGAGAACCTGTTCCGTGATGGGGCAATGGGCACCCTGCGTGGAGAACGTGTTCTGTGACGGGTCAATGGGCTCCCTGCGTGCAGAACGTGTTCTGTGGCGGTACAATGGGCTCCCTGTGAGGAGAACGTGTTCTGTGATGGGACAATGGCCTCCCTGCACACAGAACGCGGTCTCTGATGGGACAATGGGCCTCCCTACATGGAGAACGTGTTCTGTGACGGGACAATGGGCTCCCTGCGTGGAGAACGTGTTCTGTGACGTGACAATGGGCTCCCTGCGTGGAGATCGTTGTCTATGAGGGGGCAATGGGCTCCCCTCGTGGAGAACCTGTTCTGTGATGGGACAACAGGCTCCCTGCGTGTAGAACGTGTTCTGTGACGGGACAATGGGTTCCCTGCGTGGAGAACATGTTCCGTGACGGGACAATGGGTTCCCTTCTTGGAGAATATGTTCCGTGACGGGACAATGGGCTCCCTGCATGGAGAACCTGTTTCGTGAGGGGGCAATGATCTCCCTGCGTGGAGAACCTCTTCCGTGAGGTGGCAAATAATCTCCCTGCATGGAGAACCTGTTCCGTGACGGGGCAATGGGGTCCCTGCGTGGATAACGTGTTCTGTGACGGGACAATGGTCTCCCGACATGGAGAACGTGTTCTGTGACGGGACAATGGGCTCCCTGCGTGGAGACCCTGTTCTGTGACGGGACTATGGGCTCCCTGCGTGGAGGGCGTGGTCTGTGATGGGACAATGGTCTCCCTGCGTGGAGAACGCGGTCTGTAACGGGACAATGGGCTCCCGACATGGAGAACGTGTTCTGTGACGGGACAATGGGCTCCCTGTGTGGAGATCGTGGTCTATGAGGGGGCAATGGGCTCCATTCGTGGAGAACCTGGTCTGTGATGGGACAATAGGCTCCCTGCATGTAGAACACGGTCTGTGACGGGACAATGGGTTCCCTGCGTGGAGAACATGTTCCGTGACGGGACAATGGTTTCCCTGAGTGGAGAACGTGTTTTGTGATGGGACAATGGGTTCCCTGCGTTGCGAACGTGTTCCGTGACGGGGCAATGGGTTCCCTGCATGGCGAACATGTTCCGTGACGGGTCAATGGGTTCCCTGCATGGCGAACATGTTCCGTGACAGTTCAATGGCTGCCCAGCATGGCGAACGTGTTCCGTGACGGGACAATGGGCTCCCTGCGTGTAGAACGTGGTCTGTGAAGGGGCAATGGGCTCCCTGTGTTGCGAACATGTTCCGTGAATGTACAATGGGTTCCCTGCGTGGCGAACATGTTCTGTGACGGGACAATGGGCTCTCTGCATGGAGAGCATGTTCCGTGAGGGGACAATGGGCTCCCTGCGTGGAGATCATGTTCCGTGACGGGACAATGTCTCTCTGCATGGAGAGCATGTTCCGTGACGGGACAATGGGCTCCCTGAGTGGAGAACATGTTCCATGACGGGACAATGGGCTCCCTGCTTGGAGAACATGCTCTGTAACGGGACAATGGGCTCCCGGCGTGGAGAACATGTTCCGTGAGGAGGCAATGACCTCCCTGCGTGGAGAACCTGTTCCGTGATGGGGCAAATAGTCTCCCTGCATGGAGAACCTGTTCCGAGACGAGGCAATGGGCTCCCTGCGTGGAGAACCTGTTCCGAGACAAGGCAATGGGCTCCCTGCGTGGAGAACCTGTTCTGTAACGGGGCAATGGGGTCCCTGCGTGGAGAACATGTTCCGTGAGGGGGCAATGATCTCCCTGCGTGGAGAACCTGTTCCGTGAGGGGGCAAATAATCTCCCTGCATGGAGAACCTGTTCCGAGACGGGGCAATGGGCTCCCTGCAGGGAGAACCTGTTCCGTGATGGGGCAACGGGGTCCCTGCGTGGAGAACGTGTTCTGTGACGGGACAATGGGCTCCCTGCGTGGAGAACGTGTCCTGTGATTGGTCAACGGCCTCCCTGCTTTTAGATCGTGGTCTATGAGCGTGCAATGGGCTCCCTTCGTGGAAAACCTGTTCTGTGATGGGACAATGGGCTCCCTGTGAGTAGAACACGGTCTGTGACGGGACAATGGGTTCCCTGTGTGGAGAACGTGTTCTATGACGGGACAATGGGCTCCCTGCGTGGAGAACGTGGTCTGTGAAGGACAATGGGCTCCCTGCGTGGAGGACGTGGTCTGTGATTGGTCAATAGCCTCCCTGCGTGGAGAACCTGTTCCGTGACGGGACAAAGGGTTCCCTTCTTGGAGAACATGTTCCGTGACGGGACAATGGGTTCCCTGAGTGGAGAACATGTTCCGTGACGGGACAAGGGGTTTCCTGCCTGGAGACCCTGTTCTGTGACGGGACAAGGGGTTTCCTGCCTGGAGACCCTGTTCCGTGACGGGACAACGGGTTCCCAGCGTGGAGAACATGTTCCGTGATGGGACAATGGGTTCAATGCGTGGAGAACCTTTTCCCTGTCGGGAAAACTGGTTCCCTGTCTGGAGACCCTGTTCCATGACGGGACAACGTGTTCCCTGCCTGGAGAACATGTTCCGTGCCGGGACAATGGCTTACCTGCCTGGAGACCCTGTTCTGTGACGGGACAATGGGTTCCCTGCGTGGAGACCCTGTTCTGTGACGGGACAATATTTTCCCTTCGTGGAGACCCTATTCTGTGACGGGACAACGGGTTCCATGTGCGGAGTCCCTGTTCTCTGACGGGACAATGGGTTCCCTGAGTGGAGACTCTGTTCTGTGAAGGGACAACGGGTTCCCTTCGTGGAGACCCTGTTCTGTGATGGGAGAACGGATTCCCTGGGGGGAGACCCTGTTCTGTGACGGGACAACGGGTTCCCTGCGTGAAGACCCTGTTCTGTGACGGGACAATGGGTTCCCAGCGTGGAGACCCTGTTCCGTGACGTGACAACGGGTTGTCAGGGTGGAGACCCTGTTCTGTGACGGGACAAGGGGTTCCCTGCGTGGAGAACCTTTTCCGTATCGGGACAACGGGTTCCCCGCCTGGAGACCCTATTCTGTGATGGGACATCGGATTCCCTGAGTGGAGACACTGTTTTGTGACGGGACAGGGGGTTCCCTGCGTGGAGAACCCTGTTCTGTGACGGGACAACGGGTTCCCTGCTCGAAGACTCTGTTCTGTGAAGGGACAACGGTTTCCCTGGGTGGAGACCATGTTCTTTGACGGGACAAGGGGTTCCCAGCGTGGAGGCCTTGATCTATGACGGGACAACGGGTTCCCTGCGCGGAGTTCCTGTTCTCTGACAGAACAAGGGGTTCCCTGCGTGGGGACCGTGTTCTGTGACAGGAGAACGGTTTCCCTGCGTGGAGACCCTGTTCTGTGACGGGACAAGGGGTTCAATGCTTGGAGACCCTGTTCTGTGACGGGACAACGGGTTCCCTGTGTGGAGACACTGTTCTGTGACGGGACAACGGGCTCCCTGCGTGGAGACCCTGTTCTGTGGGGGGGTAAATAATCTCCCTGCATGGAGACCCTGTTCCGTGACGGGGCAATGGGCTCCCTGCGTGGAGAACGTGTTCTGTGACGGGTCAATGGGCTCCCTGCGTGCAGAACGTGTTCTGTGGCGGTACAATGGGCTCCCTGTGAGGAGAACGTGTTCTGTGATGGGACAATGGCCTCCCTGCATGGAGAACGCGGTCTGTGACGGGACAATGGGCCTCCCTACATGGAGAACGTGTTCTGTGACGGGACAATGGGCTCCCTGCGTGGAGATCGTTGTCTATGAGGGGGCAGTGGGCTCCCTTCGTGGAGAACCTGTTCTGTGATGGGACAACAGGCTCCCTGCGTGTAGAACGTGTTCTGTGACGGGACAATGGGTTCCCTGCGTGGAGAACATGTTCCGTGACGGGACAATGGGTTCCCTTCTTGGAGAATATGTTCCGTGACGGGACAATGGGTTCCCTGCATGGCGAACATGTTCCGTGACGGGTCAATGGGTTCCCTGCGTGGCGAACATGTTCCGTGTCGGGTCAATGGGTTCCCTGCGTGGCGAACCTGTTCTGTGACGGGACAATGGGCTCCCTGCGTGGAGAACGTGTTCTTTGACAGGACGATGAGATCCCTGCTTGGAGAACGTTGTCTGGGAGGGGGCAATGGGCTCCCTGTGGGGAGAACCTGTTCCGTTACGGGACAAAGGGTTCCCTTCTTGTAGAACATGTTCCGTGACGTGACAATGGGTTCCCTGCGCGGAGAACCGGTTCCGTGACGGAAAAATAGGTTCCCTGCATGGCGAACCTCTTCTGTGACGGGACTACGGGTTCCCTTCTTGGAGAACCTGTTCTGTGACGGGACAAAGGGTTCCCTGCGTGGAGACCCTGTTCTTTGAGAGACAAAGGGTTCCCTGCGTGGAGACCCTGTTCCGAGACGGGACAATGGGTTCCCTGCCTGGAGACCCTGTTCCATGACGAGACAATGGGTTCCCTGCGTGGAGAACCTATTCCGTGACGGGACAATGTCTTCCCTGCCTGGAGACCCTGTTCCGTGACGGTACAATGGGCTCCCTGCATGGAGAACCGGTTCCGTGATGGGACAACGGGTTTCCTGCGTGGAGAACATGTTCCGTGACGGGGCAATGGGCTCCCTGCGTGGAGAACCTGTTTCGTGAGGGGGCAATGATCTCCCTGCGTGGAGAACCTGTTCCGTGAGGTGGCAAATAATCTCCCTGCATGGAGAACCTGTTCCGAGACGGGGCAATGGGCTCCCTGCCTGGAGAACCTGTTCCGTGACGGGGCAATGGGGTCCCTGCGTGGAGAACGTGCTCTGTGAATGGACAATGGGCTCCCTGCGTGGAGAACGTGTTCTGTGGCGGGACAAGAGGTTCCTTGCCGGTAGAACATGTTCCGTGACGGGACAATGGGCTCCCTGCGTGGAGAACGTGTCCTGTGATTGGTCACCGGCCTCCCTGCGTGGAGATCGTGGTCTATGAGCGGGCAATGGGCTCCCTTCGTGGAGAACCTGGTCTGTGAAGGGACAATAGGCTCCCAGCGTGTAGAACGCGGACTGTAACGGGACAAGAGGTTCCCTGCGGGGAGAACATGTTCCGTGACGGGACAATGGGCTCCCTGCGTGGAGAACGTGTTCTGTGACGGGACAATGGGCTCCCTGCGTGGAGAACGTGGTCTGTGAAGGACAGTGGGCTCCCTGCGTGGAGAACGTGTTCTGTGACGGGACAATGGGCTCCCTGCGTGGAGAACGCGGTCTGTAACGGGACAATGGGCTCCCGACATGGAGAACGTGTTCTGTGACGGGACAATGGGCTCTCTGTGTGGAGATCGTGGTCTATGAGGGGGCAATGGGCTCCATTCGTGGAGAACCTGGTCTGTGATGGGACAATAGGCTCCCTGCATGTAGAACGCGGTCTGTGACGGGACAATGGGTTCCCTGCGTGGAGAACGTGTTCTGTGACGGGACAATGGTCTCCCTGCGTGGAGACCCTGTTCTGTGACGGGACTATGGGCTCTCTGCGTGGAGAACGTGGTCTATGAGGGGGCAATGGGCTCCTTGCCCGGAGAACATGTTCCGTGACGAGACAATGGTTTCCCTGAGTGGAGAACGTGTTTTGTGATGGGACAATGGGTTCCCTGCGTGGAGAACGTGTTCTGTGATGGGACAATGGTTTCCCTGCGTGGAGAACATGTTCCGTGATGTGACAATGGGTTCCCTGCGTTGCGAACGTGTTCCGTGACGGGGCAATGGGTTCCCTGCATGGCGAACATGTTCCGTGACGGGTCAATGGGTTCCCTGCATAGCGAACATGTTCCGTGACAGTTCAATGGCTTCCCTGCGTGGCGAACACGTTCCGTGACGGGTCAATGAGTTCCCTGCATGGCGAACATGTTCCGTGACAGTTCAATGGCTTCCCTGCGTGGCGAACGTATTCCGTGACGGGACAATGGGCTCCCTGCGTGGCGAACGTGGTCCGTGACGAGACAATGGGCTCCCTGCGTGGAGAACGTGTTCTGTGACGTGACAATGGGCTCCCTGCGTGGAGGGCGTGGTCTGTGATGGGACAATGGTCTCCCTGCGTGGAGAACGCGGTCTGTAACGGGACAATGGGCTCCCGACATGGAGAACGTGTTCTGTGACGGGACAATGGGCTCCCTGTGTGGAGATCGTGGTCTATGAGGGGGCAATGGGCTCCATTCGTGGAGAACCTGGTCTGTGATGGGACAATAGGCTCCCTGCATGTAGAACGCGGTCTGTGACGGGACAATGGGTTCCCTGCGTGGAGAACGTGTTCTGTGACGGGACAATGGTCTCCCTGCGTGGAGACCCTGTTCTGTGACGGGACTATGGGCTCTCTGCGTGGAGAACGTGGTCTATGAGGGGGCAATGGGCTCCTTGCCTGGAGAACATGTTCCGTGACGGGACAATGGTTTCCCTGAGTGGAGAACGTGTTTTGTGATGGGACAATGGGTTCCCTGCGTGGAGAACGTGTTCTGTGACGGGACAATGGTTTCCCTGCGTGGAGAACATGTTCCGTGATGTGACAATGGGTTCCCAGCGTTGCGAACGTGTTCCGTGACGGGTCAATGGGTTCCCTGCATGGCGAACATGTTCCGTGACAGTTCAATGGGTTCCCTGAGTGGCGAACGTGTTCCGTGACGGGACAATGGGCTCCCTGCGTGGCGAGCATGTTCTGTGACGGGACAATGGGCTCCCTGCGTGTAGAACGTGGTCTGTGAAGGGGCAATGGGCTCCCTGCGTTGCGATCATGTTCCGTGAATGTACAATGGGTTCCCTGAGTGGCGAACATGTTCTGTGACGGGACAATGGGCTCTCTGCATGGAGAGCATGTTCCGTGAGGGGACAATGGGCTCCCTGCGTGGAGATCATGTTCCGTGACGGGACAATGTCTCTCTGCATGGAGAGCATGTTCCGTGACGGGACAATGGGCTCCCTGAGTGGAGAACATGTTCCATGACGGGACAATGGGCTCCCTGCTTGGAGAACATGCTCTGTAACGGTACAATGGGCTCCCGGCGTGGAGAACATGTTCCGTGAGGAGGCAATGACCTCCCTGCGTGGAGAACCTGTTCCGTGATGGGGCAAATAGTCTCCCTGCATGGAGAACCTGTTCCGAGACGGGGCAATGGGCTCCCTGCATGGAGAACCTGTTCCGAGATGGAGCAATGGGCTCCCTGCGTGGAGAACCTGTTCCGTGACGGGGCAATGGGGTCTCTGCGTGGAGAACATGTTCCGTGAGGGGGCAATGATCTCCCTGCGTGGAGAACCTGTTCCGTGAGGGGGCAAATTATCTCCCTGCATGGAGAACCTGTTCCGAGACGGGGCAATGGGCTCCCTGCAGGGAGAACCTGTTCCGTGATGGGGCAACGGGGTCCCTGCGTGGAGAACGTGTTCTGTGACGGGACAATGGGCTCCCTGCGTGGAGAACGTGTCCTGTGATTGGTCAACGGCCTCCCTGCTTTTAGATCGTGGTCTATGAGCGTGCAATGGGCTCCCTTCGTGGAAAACCTGTTCTATGATGGGACAATGGGCTCCCTGTGAGTAGAACGCGGTCTGTGACGGGACAATGGGTTCCCTGTGTGGAGAACGTGTTCTGTGACGGGACAATGGGCTCCCTGCGTGGAGAACGTGGTCTGTGAAGGACAATGGGCTCCCTGCGTGGAGGACGTGGTCTGTGATTGGTCAATAGCCTCCCTGCGTGGAGAACCTGTTCCGTGACGGGACAAAGGGTTCCCTTCTTGGAGAACATGTTCCGTGACGGGACAATGGGTTCCCTGAGTGGAGAACATGTTCCGTGACGGGACAAGGGGTTTCCTGCCTGGAGACCCTGCTCTGTGAGGGGACAAGGGGTTTCCTGCGTGGAGACCCTGTTCTGTGACGGGACAAGGGGTTTCCTGCCTGGAGACCCTGTTCCGTGACGGGACAACGGGTTCCCAGCGTGGAGAACATGTTCCGTGATGGGACAATGGGTTCAATGCGTGGAGAACCTTTTCCCTGTCGGGAAAACTGGTTCCCTGCCTGGAGACCCTGTTCCATGACAGGACAACATGTTCCCTGCCTGGAGAACATGTTCCGTGTCGGGACAATGGCTTACCTGCGTGGAGACCCTGTTCTGTGACGTGACAATGGGTTCCCTGCGTGGAGAGCCTGTTCTGTGACGGGACAAGGGGTTTCCTGCGTGGAGACCCTGTTCTGTGACGGGACAAGGGGTTTCCTGCCTGGAGACCCTGTTCCGTGACGGGACAACGGGTTCCCAGCGTGGAGAACATGTTCCGTGATGGGACAATGGGTTCAATGCGTGGAGAACCTTTTCCCTGTCGGGAAAACTGGTTCCCTGCCTGGAGACCCTGTTCCATGACAGGACAACATGTTCCCTGCCTGGAGAACATGTTCCGTGTCGGGACAATGGCTTACCTGCGTGGAGACCCTGTTCTGTGACGTGACAATGGGTTCCCTGCGTGGAGACCCTGTTCTGTGACGGGATAAGGGGTTCCCTGCGTGGAGACCCTTTTCTGCGACGGGACAACGGGTTCCCTGCGTGGAGAGCCTGTTCTTTGACGGGTCAGCGGGTACCCTGCGTGAAGACCCTGTTCTGTGATGGGACAACGGGTTCCCAGGGTGGAGACCCTGTTCTGTGACGGGACAAAGGGTTCCCTGCGTGGAGACCCTCTTCTGTGACGGGACAAGGGGATTCCTGCCTGGAGATCCTGTTCTGTGACGGGACTAGGGGTTTCCTGCCTGGAGACCCTGTTCTGTGATGGGACAACGGGTTTCCTGCGTGGAGACCCTGTTCTGTGACGGGACAAGGGGTTTCCTGCCTGGAGACCCTGTTCCGTGACGGGACAACGGCTTCCCAGCGTAGAGAACATGTTCCGTGATGGGCCAAAGGCTCCCTGCGTGGAGAACCGGTTCCGTGTCGGGACAATGGGCTCCCTGCGTGGAGAACCGGTTCCGTGACGGGACAATGGGTTCCCTGCCTGGTAACCCTTTTCCGTGACGGGACAATGGGCTCCCTGCGTGGAGAACGTGTTCCGCGGAGGGACAATGGGCTCCCTGCATGGAGAACCGGTTCCGTGATGGGACAATGGGCTCCCTGCGTGGAGAACCGGTTCCGTAGCGGGGCAGTACGCTCCCTGCGTGGAGAACATGTTTCGTGACGTGGCAATGGGCTCCCTGCGTGGTGAACATGCTCCGTGAAGGGGCAATGGCCTCCCTGCATGGAGAACCTGTTCCTTTAGGGAGCAATGGGCTCCCTGTGTGGAGAACCTGTTCCGTGACGGGGCAACGGGCTCCCTGCGTGGAGAACATGTACCGTGATGGGGCAATGAGGTCCCTGAGTGGAGAACGTGTTCTGTGATGGGACAATGGGCTCCCTGCTTGGAGACCGTGTTCCGTGAAGGGACGATGAGATCCCTCCGTGGAGAACGTTGTCTGTGAGGGGGCAATGGGCTCCCTGCATGGAGAACGTGTTCTGTGAGGGGGCAATGGCCTCCCTGCGTGGAGAACCAGTTCCGTGAAGTGACAAAGGGTTCCCTTCTTGGAGAACATGTTCCGTGACGGGACAATGGGTTCCCTGAGTGGAGAACATGTTCCGTGACGGGACAACGGGTTCCTTGAGTTTAGAACATGTTCCGTGACAGGACAATGGGCTCCCTGAGTGGAGAACCTGTTCTGTGTCGGGTCAAAGGGTTCCCTCCGTGGAGACCCTGTTCTGTGATGGGACAACGGGTTCCCTGCCTGGAGACCCTGTTTTGTGAAGGGGCAACTTGTTCCCTGAGTGGAGACACTGTTCTGTTACGGGACAATGGGTTCCCTTCGTGGAGACCCTGTTCTGGGATGGGACAACGGGTTCCCTGCCGGAAGACCCTGTTCTGTGATTGGAAAACGGGTTCCCTGCGTGGAGACCCTGTGCTGTGAAGGGACAAGGGGTTTCCTTCGTGGAGACCCTGTTCAGTGACGGGACAACGGGTTCCTTGCGTGGAGACCCTTTTCTGTGACGGGACAAGGGGTTCCTTGCCCGGAGAACCTGTTCTGTGACGGGACAACGGGTTCCCTGCGTGGAGACCCTGTGCTGTGACGGGACAACGGGTTCCTTGCCTGGAGACCCTGTTCTGTGACGGGACAAGGGTTTCCCTGCTTGGAGACCCTGTTCTGTGATGGGACAACGGGTTACTTGCGTGGAGACCCTTTTCTGTGACGGGACAAGGGGTTCCTTGCCAGGAGAACCTGTTCTGTGACGGCACAAGTGGTACACTGGATGGGGACCCCGTTCTGTGACGGGACAACGGGTTCCCTGCCTGGAGACCCTGTTCTGTGATGGGACAAGGGTTTCCGTGCGTGGAGACCCTGTTCAGTGACGGGACAACGGGTTCCCTGTGTGGAGACCCTGTTCTGTGACGGGACAAGGGGTTCCCTGCCTGGAGACCCTGTTCTGTGACGGGACAACGGGTTCCCTGCTTGGAGAACCTGTTCTGTGACGGGAGAACGGATTCCCTGGGGGGAGACCCTGTTCTGTGACGGGACAACGGGTTCCCTGCGTGAAGACCCTGTTCTGTGACGGGACAATGGGTTCCCAGCGTGGAGACCCTGTTCCGTGACGGGACAAGGGGTTCCCTGCGTGGAGACCCTGTTCTGTGACGGGACAGCGGGTTCCCTGCGTGGAGAACCTTTTCCGTATCGGGACAACGGGTTCCCCGCCTGGAGACCCTATTCTGTGACGGGACATCGGATCCCCTGAGTGGAGACCCTGTTTTGTGACGGGACAGGGGTTTCCCTGCCTGGAGACCCTGTTCTGTGACGGGAAAAAGGGTTCCCTGCCTGGAGACCCTGTTCTGTGACGGGACAACGGGTTCCCTGCTCGAAGACTCTGTTCTCTGAAGGGACAACGGGTTCCCTGGGTGGAGACCATGTTCTGTGACGGGACAAGGGGTTCCCAGCGTGGAGGCCCTGATCTATGACGGGAAAACGGGTTCCCTGCTTGGAGACCCTGTTCTGTGACGGGACAACGGATTCACTGCGTGGAGATCCTGTTCTGTGACGGGACAACGGGTTCCCTGCGTGCAGACCCTGTTCTGTTACGGGACAAATTTTTCCATGCCTGGAGACCCTGTTCTATGACGGGACAAGGGGTTCCCTGCGTGGAGACCCTGTTCTGCGACGGGACAACAGGTTCCCAGGCTGGATGCACTGTTCTGTGAAGGGACAACGAATTCCCTGCCTGGAGACCCTGTTCTGTGTCGGGACAACGGGTTCCCTGCTTGGAGACCCTGTTCTGTGACGGGACAAAGGGTTCCCTGCCTGGAGACCCTGTTCTGTGACGGGACAGGGGGTTCCCTGCCTGGAGACCCTGTTCTGTGACGTGACAACGGGTTCCCTGCGTGGAGACCCTGTTCTGTGACGGGACAACGGGTTCCCTATGCGGAGACATAGTTCTGTGATGGGACAAGAGGTTCCCTGAGTGGAGAACCTGTTCTGTGACGGTACAACGGGTTCCTAGAGGGGAGAACTTCTTCTGTGACGTCACAGCGGTTTCCCTGCCTCGAAACCCTGTGCTGTGACGGGACAACCGGTTCCCTGCGTGGAGACCCTGTTCTGTGACGGGACAAGTGGTTTCCTGCCTGGAGACCCTGTTCTGTGACGGGACAAAGGGTTCCCTGCCTGGAGACCCTGTTCTGTGATGGGACAACGGTTTTCCCTGCGTGGAGAACCGGTTCCGTGACGGGACAATGGGCTCCCTGCGTGGATAACAGGTTCCTTGACGTGGCAATGGGCTCCCTGCGTGTAGAACCTCCTCCGTGACGGGGCAAAGGGCTCCCTGCCTGGAGAACCTGTTCCGTTAAGGGGCAATGGGCTCCCTGCATGGAGAACCTGTTCCATGAAAGGGCAATGGGCTCCCTGCGTGGAGAACCTGTTCCATGAAAGGGCAATGATCTCCCTGCGTGGAGAACATGTTCCGTGATGGGGCAATGAGGTCCCTGAGTGGAGAACGCGTTCTGTGACGGGACAATGGGCTCCCTACATGGAGAACGTGTTCTGTGACGGGGCAAAGGGTTCCCTGCGTGGAGGACGTGGCCTGTGACGGGACTACGGGTTCCCAGCGTGGAGACCCTGTTCTGTGACGGGGCAACGGGTTCCATGCCTGGAGACCCTGTTCTATGACGGGACAACGGGTTCCCTGCCTGGAGACCCTGTTCCGTGACGGGACAACGGGATCCCTCCTTGGAGAACCTATTCTGTGATGGGACAAGGGGTTCCCTGCCTGGAGACCCTGTTCTGTGACGGGACAAGGGGTTCCCTGCGCAGAGACCCTGTTCTGTGATGGGACAACGATTACCCTTCCTGGAGGCCCTGTTCTGTAACGGGACAACGCGCTCCCTGCCTGGAGAACCTGTTCCGTGACGGGACAACGTGTTCCCAGCGCGGAGACCCTATTCTGTGACGGGACAACGGGTTCCCTGTGCGGAGACCCTGTTCTTTGACGGGACAGCGGGTTCCCTGCATGAAGACCCTGTTCTGTGACGTGACAAGGGGTTTCCTGCCTGGAGACCCTCTTCTGTGACGGGGGAACGGGTTCCCTGCGTGGAGAGCCTGTTCTGTGACGGGACAATGGGTTCCCAGCGTGGAGAACCTGTTCCGTGATGGGACAAGTGGTTCCCTGCGTGGAGGACATTTTCCCTGTCGAGAAAACTGGTTCCCTGCGTGGAGACCCTGTTCCATGACAGGACAATGGGTTCCCTTCCTGGAGAACTTGTTCCGTGACGGGACAATTGCTTCCCTGCCTGGGGACCCTGTTCCGTGACGGGACAAATGCTCCCTGCGTGGAGAACCTGTTCCGTGACGGGGCAATGGGCTCCCTGCGTGGAAAACGTGTTCTGTGATTGGTCAACGGCCTCCCTGCGCCGAGAACCTGTTCCGTGAGGGGGCAAAGGGTTCCCTAATGGGAGAACATGTTCCGTGACGGGACAATGGGTTCCCTTCGCGGAGAACATGTTCCGTGACATTACAATGGGCTCCCTGCATGGAGAACGTGGTCTGTGACAGGACAATGGCCTCCCTGCACGGACAACCTTTTCCGTGATGGGGCAATGAGGTCCCAGAGTGGAGAACGCTGTCTGTGACGGGACAAGGGGCTCCCTGAGTGGAGAACATGTTCCATGACGGGACAATGGGCTCCCTGCTTGGAGAACATGCTCTGTAACGGGACAATGGGCTCCCTGCGTAGAGACTCTGTTCTGTGACGTGAACAAGTGTTCCCTGCCTGGAGACCCTGTTCTGGGACGGAACAAGGGGTTTCCTGCCTGGAGACCCTGTTCCGTGACGGGACAACGGGTTCCCAGCGTGGAGAACATATTCCGTGATCAGACAATGGGTTCCCTGCGTGGAGAACTTTTCCCTGTGGGGACAACTGGTTCCCTGCCTGGAGACCCTGTTCCGTGACGGGACAATGGGTTCCCTGCCTGGAGAACCTGTTCCGTGACGGGACAATGGCTTCCCTGCCTGGAGACCCTGTTCTGTGATGGGACAACGGGTTCCCTGCGTGGAGACCCTGTTCTGTGACGGGACAACGGGTTCCCTGCGTGGAGACCCTGTTCTGAGACGGGATAAGGGGTTCCCTTCGTGGAGACCCTGTTCTGTGACGGGACTACGGGTTCACTGCGTTGAGAGCCTGTTCTTTGACAGGCCAGCGGGTTCCCTGCGTGAAGACCCTATTCTGTGATGGGACAACGGTTTCCCTGCGTGGAGACCCTGTTCTGTGACGGGACAACGGGTTCCCTGCTTGGAGACCTTGTTCTGTGACGGGACAAGGGGTTCCCAGGGTGGAGACCCTGTTCTGTGACGGGACTAGGGGTTTCCTGCCTGGAGACCCTGTTCTGTGACGGGACAAGGGGTTTCCTGCATGGAGACCCTCTTCTGTGACGGGACAAGGGGTTTCCTGCCTGGAGACCCTGTTCCGTGACGGGACAAGGGGTTCCCAGCGTGGACAACATGTTCCGTGATGGGACAATGGGTTCCCTGCGTGGAGAACCTTTTCCCTGTCGGGACAACTGGTTCCCTGCCTGGAGACCCTGTTCCATGACGGGACAATGGGTTCCCTGACTGGAGAACCTGTTCCGTGACGGGACAATGGTTTCCCTGCCTGGAGAACCTGTTCCGTGACGGGACAAAGGCTCTCTGCGTGGAGAACCGGTTCCGTATTGGGACAATGGGCTCCCTGCGTGGAGAACCGGTTCCGTGATGGGACAATGGGTTCCCTGCCTGGAAACCCTGCTCCGTGACGGGACAATGGGCTCCCTGCGGGGAGAACCGGTTCCGTGATGGGACGATGGGTTCTCTGCGTGGAGAACATATTCCGTGACGTGGCAATGGGCTCCCTGCGTGGAGAACCTGTTCCATTAAGGGGCAATGGCTTCCCTGCATGGAGAACCTGTTCCTTTATGGAGCAATGGGCTCCCTGCGTGGAGGACCTGTTCCGTGATGGGGTAACGGGCTCCCTGCGTGGAGAACATGATCCGTGATGGGACAATGGGCTCCCTGCGTGGAGAACCTGTTCTGTGGGGGGGCAAATAATCTCCCTGCATGGAGAACCTGTTCCGTGACGGGGCAATGGGCTCCCTGCGTGGAGAACGTGTTCTGTGACTGGACAATGGCCTCCCTGCGTGGAGAACGTTTTCTGTGGCGGTACAATGGGCTCCCTGTGAGGAGATCGTGTTCTGTGATGGGACAATGGGCTCCCTGAGTGGAGAACGTGTTCTTTGATTGGTCAAGGGCCTCCCTGCGTGGAGAAACTGTTCAGTGACGGGACAAGGGGTTCCCTGCCGGGAGACCCTGTTCTGTGACGGGACAACGGGTTCCCTGCCTATAGACCCTGTTCTGTGACGGGAAAAAGGATTCCCTGCATGGAGACCCTGCTCCGTGAAGGGACAAAGGGTTCCCACCTTGGAGACCCTTTTCTGTGTCTGGACAAGGGATTCCCTGTGTGCAGACTCTGTTCTGTGACGGGACAACGGTTTCCCTGCATGGAGACCCTGTTCTGTGATGGGACAACGGGTTCCCCGACTGGAAACCCTGTTCTGTGACGGGACAAGTGGTTCCCTGCTCGGAGACTCTGTTCTGTGAAGGGACAACGGGTTCCCTGCTTGGAGACCCTGTTCTGTGACGGGACAAGGGGTTCCCTGTGTGGAGACACTTTTCTGCGACGGGACAAGGGGTTCCCTGCCTGGAGACCCTGTTCTGTGACGGGACAACGGGTTCCCTGCTTGGAGAACCTGTTCCGTGATGGGACAAGTGGTTCCCTGCCTCGAGACCCTGTTCTGTGACGGGACAAAGGTTACCATGCCTGGAGACCCTGTTCTGTGATGCGACAAGGGGTTCCCTGTGTGGAGACCCTGTTCTGTGACGGGACAACGGGTTCCCTGTGTGGAGACCCTGTTCTGTGACTTGACAAGGCGTTCCCTGCCTGGAGACACTGTTCAGTGACGGGACAACGGGTTCCCTCCTTGGAGACCCTCTTCTGGGACGGGACAAGGGGTTCCCTGACTGGAGACCCTGTTCTGTGACGGGACAAGGGGTTCCCTGCGCGCAGACCCTGCTCTGTGACAGGACAAGGGGTTCCTTGCGTGGAGACCATGTTCTGTGACGGGACAAGGGGTTCCCGGGGTGGAAGCCCTGTTCTGTGACAGGACAACGGGTTCCCTGCGTGGAGACCCTGTTCTGTGATGGAAAACAGGTTCCCTGCCTAGAGACCCTGTACTGTGAGGGAACAACGGGTTCCCTGCTCGGAGACACAGTTCTGTGACGGGACAACGGGTTCCCTACCTGGAGACCCTCTTCCGTGACGGGACAATGGGTTCCCTGCGCAGAGACATTGTTCTTTGACGGGACAACGGGTTCCCAGGGTGGAGACCCTGTTCTCTGACAAAATAACAGGTTCCCAGCATGGAGGCCCTGATCTATGACGGGACAACGGGTTCCCTGCGTGGAAACCCTGTTCTGTGACCGGACAATGGATTCACTGCGTGGAGACCGAGTTCTGTGACGGGACAACGGGTTCCGTGCGCGGAAACCCTGTTCTGTGATGGGACAAAGGTTTCCATGCCTGGAGACCCTGTTCTGTGACGGGAGAACGGGTTCCCTGCGTGGAGACCCTGTTCTGTGATGGGACAAGGGGTTCCCTTCGTGGAGACCCTGTTCTGTGACGGGACAACGGGTTCCCTGTGTGGAGACCCTGTTCTGTGACGGGACAACGGATTCCCTGTGCGGAGACCATGTTCTGTGACGGGTCAACATGTTCCCTGCCTGGATACCCTGTTCTGTGACGGGACAACGGGTTCCCTGATTGGGGACCCTGTTCTGTGACGGGACAAGTGGTTCCCTGCCTGGAGACCCTGTTCTGTTATGGGACCACGGGTTCCCTGCTTGGTGACCCTTTTCTGTGATGGGACAACGGTTTTCCCTGCGTGGAGACCCAGTTCTGTGACGGGACAATGGGCTCCCTGCGTAGAGAACGTGTTCTGTGAAGGGACGATGAGATCCCTGCGTGGAGAACGTTGTCTGTGACGGGGCAATGGGTTCCCTGCGTGGAGAACGTGCTCTGTGATTGGTCAATGGCCTCCCTGCGTGGAGAACATGTTCTGTGACGGGACAAAGGGTTCCCTGCCTGGAGACCCTGTTCTGTGACGGGACAATGGGCTCCCTGCGTGGAGAACGTGGTCTGTGATGGGACAATGGGCTTCCTTCGTGGAGAACCTGTTCCGTGACAGGACAATGAGCTCCCTGCGTGGAGAAGGTGTTCCGTCATGGGACAATGGGTTCCCTTCTTGGAGAACCTGTTCTGTGACGGGACAATGGGTTCCCTGCCTGGAGACCCTGTTCTGTGACGGGACAGGGGGTTCCCTGCGCAGAGACCCTGTTCTGTAACGGGACAACGATTTCCCTTCCTGGAGGCCCTGTTCTGTAACGGGACAACGGGTTCCCTGCTTGGAGAACCTGTTCCGTGACGGGACAACGGGTTCCCTGTTCGGAGACCCTGTTCGTTGACGGGACAGCGGGTTCCCTGCGTGAAGACCCTGTTCTGTGGCGGGACAAGGGGTTTCTTGCCTGGAGACCCTCTTCTGTGACAGGACAACGGGTTCCCTGCGTGGAGAGCCTGTTCCGTGAAGGGACAATGGGTTCTCAGCGTGGAGAACCTGTTCCGTGATGGGACAATGGGTTCCCTGCGAGGAGAGCTTTTTCCCTGTCGAGAAAACTGGTTCCCTGCGTGGAGACCCTGTTCCATGACGGGACAATGGGTTCCCTTCCTGGAGAACTTGTTCCGTGATGGGACAATTGCTTCCCTGCCTGGGGACCATGTTCCGTGACGGGACAAATGCTCCCTGCGTGGAGAACCTGTTCCGTGACGGGGCAATGGGGTCCCTGCTTGGAGTACGTGTTCCGTGACGGGGCAATGGGCTCCCTGCGTGGAGAACGTGTTCTGTGATTGGTCAACGGCCTCCCTGCGCCGAGAACCTGTTCCGTGAGGGGGCAAAGGGTTCCCTAATGGGAGAACATGTTCCGTGACGGGACAATGGGTTCCCTTCGTGGAGAACATGTTCCGTGACGTTACAATGGGCTCCCTGCGTGGAGAACGTGGTCTGTGACAGGACAATGGCCTCCCTGCACGGAGAACCTGTTCCGTGATGGAGCAATGAGGTCCCAGAGTGGAGAACGCGGTCTGTGACGGGACAATGGGCTCCCTACATGGAGAGCGTGTTCTGTGACGGGACAATGGGCTCCCTGCGTGGAGATCGTGGTCTATGAAGGGGCAATGGGCTCCTTGCCTGGAGAACATGCTCCGTGACGGGACAATGGGTTCCATGCTTGGAGAACGTGTTTTGTGACGGGACAATGGGTTCCCTGCGTGGAGAACGTGTTCTGTGATGGGACAATGGGTTCCCTGAGTGGCGAACATGTTCCGAGACGGGACAATGGGTTCCCTGCGTGGCGAACATGTTCCATAACAGTTCAATGGGTTCCCTGCGTGGCGAACGTGTTCCGTGACGGGACAATGGGCTTTCTGAGTGTAGAAGGTGGCCTGTGAAGGGGCAATGGGCTCACAGCGGGGCGAACATGTTCCGTGAATGTAAAATGGGTTCCCTGAGTGGCGAACGTGTTCTGTGACGGGACAATGGGCTCCCTGCGTAGAGAACGTGTTCGTGAAGGGACGATGAGATCCCTGAGTGGAGAACGTTGTCTGTGAGGGGGCAATGGGTTCCCTGCGTGGAGGACGTGTTCTGTGATTGGTCAATGGCCACCCTGCGTGGAGAACCTGTTCCGTGACGGGACAAAGGGTTCCCTTCTTGGAGAACATGTTCCGTGACAGGACAAGGGGTTCCCTGAGTGGAGAACATGTTCCGTGACGGGACAATGGGTTAACTGTCTGGAGACCCTGTTCTGTGCCGGGACAACGGGTTCCCTGCGTGGAGACCCTGTTCTGTGATGGGACAAGGGGTTTCCTGCGTGTAGACCCTGTTCTGTGACTGGACAACGGGTTCCCTGCGTAGAGGATCTGTTCTGTGATGGGACAATGGGTTCCCTGAGTGGAGACCCTGTTCTGTGACAGGATAAGGGGTTCCCTTCTTGGAGACCCTGTTCTGTGAAGGGACAACGGGTTCCCTGCGTGGAGAGCCTGTTCTTTGACGGGACAGAGGGTTCCCTGCGTGAAGACCCTGTTCTGTGACGGGACAACGGGTTCCCAACGTGGAGACCCTGTTCTGTGATGGGACAACGGGTTCCCTGCGTAGAGACTCTGTTCTGTGACGGGAAAAGGGGTTTCCTGCGTGGAGGACCTGTTCTGGGACGGAACAAGGGGTTTCCTGTCTGGAGACCCTGTTCCGTGACGGGACAACGGGTTCCCTGCGTGGAGAACATATTCCGTGATGAGACAATGGGTTCCCTGCGTGGAGAACCTTTTCCCTGTCGGGACAACTGGTTCCCTGCGTGGAGACCCTGTTCCGTGAAGGGACAATGGCTTCCCTGCCTGGAGAACCTGTTCTGTGGCGGGACAATGGCTTCCCTGCCTGGAGACCCTGTTCTGTGACGGGACAGCGGGTTACCTGCATGGAGACCCTGTTCTGTGACGGGACAACGGGTTACCTGCATGGAGACCCTGTTCTGTGACGGGACAGCGGGTTCCCTGCGTGGAGACCCTGTTCTGAGACGGGATAAGGTTTCCCTTCGTGGAGACCCTGTTCTGTGACGGGACTACGGTTTCACTGCGTTGAGAGCCTGTTCCTTGACAGGTCAGCGGGTTCCCTGCGTGAAGACCCTGTTCTGTGACGGGACAAGGGGTTCCCTGCGTGGAGACCCTGTTCTGTGACGGGACAAAGGGTTCCCTGCGTGGAGACCCTGTTCTGTGACGGGACAAGGGGTTTCCTGCCTGGAGATCCTGTTCTGTGACGGGACAACGGGTTTCCTGCCTGGCGACCCTGTTCCGTGACGGGACAAGGGGTTCCCAGCGTGGACAACATGTTCCGTGATGGGACACTGGGTTCCCTGCTTGGAGAACCTTTTCCCTGTCGGGACAACTGGTTCCCTGCCTGGAGACCCTGTTCCATGATGGGACAATGGGTTCCCTGACTGGAGAACCTGTTCCGTTACGGGACAAAGGCTCCCTGCGTGGAGAACAGGTTCCGTGTCGGGACAATGGGCTCCCTGCGTGGAGAACCGGTTACGTGACAGGACAATGGGTTTCCTGCCTGGAAACCCTGTTCCGTGGCGGGACAATGGGCTCCCTGCGTGGAGAACCTGTTCCGTTAAGCGGCAATGGCTTCCCTGCATGGAGAACCTGTTCCTTTATGGAGCAATGGGCTCCCTGCGTGGAAAACATGTTCCGTGATGGGACAATGGGCTCCCTGCGTGGAGAACCTGTTCCGTGACGGGGCAATGGGCTCCCTGCGTGGAGAACCTGTTCTGTGGCGGGGCAAATAATCTCCCTGCATGGAGAACCTGTTCCGTGACGGGGCAATGGCCTCCCTGCATGGAGAACGTGTTCTGTGACAGGTCAATGGGCTCCCTGTGAGGAGAACATGTTCTGTGATGGTATAATGGCCTCCCTGCATGGAGAACACGGTCTGTGACGGGACAATGGGCCTCCCTACATGGAGAACGTGTTCTGTGACGGGACAATGGGCTCCCTGCGTGGAGAACGTGTTCTGTGACGGGACAATGGGCTCCCTGCGTGGAGATCGTTGTCAATGAGGGGGCAATGGGCTCCCTTCGTGGAGAACCTGTTCTGTGATGGGACAATAGGCTCCCTGCATGTAGAACGTGTTCTGTGACGGGACAATGGGTTCCCTGCGTGGAGAACATGTTCCGTGACGGGACAATGGGTTCCCTTCTTGGAGAATATGTTCCGTGACGGGACAATGGGTTCCCTGCGTGGCGAACATATTCCGTGACGGGTCAATGGGTTCCCTGTGTGGCGAACATGTTCCGTGACGGGTCAATGGGTTCCCTGCGTGGCGAACCTGTTCTGTGACGGGACAATGGGCTCCCTGCGTGGAGAACGTGTTCTTTGACAGGACGATGAGATCCCTGCGTGGAGAACGTTGTCTGTGAGGGGGCAATGGGCTCCCTGCGGGGAGAACCTGTTCCGTGAATGTACAAAGGGTTCCCTTCTTGGAGAACATGTTCCGTGACGGAACAATGGGTTCCCTGCGCGGAGAACCGGTTCCGTGACGGAAAAATAGGTTCCCTGCGTGGAGAACCTCTTCTGTGACGGGACTACGGGTTCCCTTCTTGGAGAACCTGTTCTGTGACGGGACAAGGGGTTCCCTGCGTGGAGAACTTGTTCTCTGACGGGACAAAGGGTTCCCTGCGTGGAGACCCTGTTCTTTGAGAGACAAAGGGTTCCCTGCCTGGAGACCCTGTTCCGAGACGGGACAATGGCTTCCCTGCCTGGAGACCCTGTTCCATGACGGGACAATGGGCTCCCTGCATGGAGAACCGGTTCCGTGACGGGACAACGGGTTCCCTGCGTGGAGAACACGTTCCGTGACGGGGCAATGGGCTCCCTGCATGGAGAACCTGGTCCGTGAGGGGGCAATGATCTCCCTGCGTGGAGAACCTGTTCCGTGAGGGGGCAAATAATCTCCCTGCATGGAGAACATGTTCCGAGACGGGGCAATGGGGTCCCTGCGTGGAGAACGTGCTCTGTGACGGGACAATGGGCTCCCTGCGTGGAGAACGTGTTCTGTGGCGGGACAAGAGGTTCCTTGCCGGGAGAACATGTTCCGTGACGGGACAATGGGCTCCCTGCGTGGCGAACATGTTCTGTGATGGGACAATAGATTCCGTGCATGGCGAACATGCTCCGTGACAGTTCAATTGGTTCCCTGCGTGGCGAACGTGTTCCGTGACGGGACAAGGGGTTCCCTGCGTGGCGAGCATGTTCTGTGATGGGACAATGGGCTCCCTGCGTGGAGAACGTGGTCTGTGAAGGACAATGGGCTCCCTGCATGGAGAACGTGTTCTGTGACAGGACAATGGGCTCCCTGCGTGGAGATCGTGGTCTATGAGGGGGCAATGGGCTCCCTTCGTGGAGAACCTGTTCTGTGATGGGACAATAGGCTCCCTGCTTGTAGAACGCGGTCTGTGACGGGACAATGGTTTCCCCGCGTGGAGAACGTGTTCTGTGACGGGACAGTGGTCTCCCTGCGTGGAGACCCTGTTCTGTGACGGGACTATGGGCTCTCTGCGTGGAGAACGTGGTCTATGAGGGGGCAATGGGCTCCTTGCCTGGAGAACATGTTCCGTGACGGGACAATGGGTTCCCTGCATGGAGAACGTGTTCTGTGACGGGACAATGGTTTCCCTGCGTGGAGAACATGTTCCGTGATGGGACAATGGGTTCCCTGCGTGGCAAACATGTTCCGTGATGGGACAATGGGTTCCCTGTGTGGCGAACATGTTCCGTGACGGGTCAATGGGTTCCCTGCATGGAGAACCTGTTCCGTGACAGTTCAATGGCTTCCCTGCATGGCAAACGTGTTCCGTGAGGGGACAGTGGGCTCCCTGCATGGCGAACATGTTCCGTGAAGGGGCAATTGGCTCTCTGCGTGGAGAACATGTTCCGTGAATGGACAATGGGTTCCCTGCGTGGCGAACCTGTTCTGTGACGGGACAATGGGTTCCCTGCGTAGCGAACATGTTCCGTAACGGGACAATTGGCTCCCTGCGTGGCGAACATGTTCCGTGACGGGACAATGGGCTCTCTGCATGGAGAACATGTTCTGTGAGGGGACAATGGGCTCCCTGCGTGGAGAACATATTCCGTGAGGGGACAATGGGCTCCCTGCGTGGAGAACATGTTCGTGAGGGGACAATGGGCTCTCTGCGTGGAGAACATGTTCCGTGACAGGACAATGGGCTCCCTGCGTGGAGAACATGTTCCGTGACTAGACAATGGGCTCCCTGCGTGGAGATCGTGGTCTATGAGGGGGCAATGGGCTCCTTGCCTGGAGAACATGTTCCGTGACAGGACAATGGGTTCCCTTGTTGGCGAACATGTTCCGTGACGGGACAATGGGCTCCCTGTGTGGAGATCGTGGTCTATGAGAGGGCAATGGGCTCCTTGCCTGGAGAACATGTTCCGTGACGGGACAATGGGTTCCCTTGTTGGCGAACATGTTCCGTGACAGGACAATGGGCTCCCTGCGTGGAGAACGTGGTCTGTGACGGGACAATGGGCTCCCTGCTTGGAGAACGTGTTCCGTGACGGGACAATGGGCTCCCTGTGTGGAGAACATGTTCCGTGACGGGACAATGGGCTCCCTGCTTGGAGAACATGTTCCGTGACGGGACAATGGGTTCCCTGCGTGGCGAACACGTTCCGTGACGGGGCAATGGGTTCCCTGCATGGTGAACATGTTCCGTGACAGTTCAATAGGTTCCCTGCATGGCGAATGTGTTCCGTGACGGAAAAATGGGCTCCATGCATGGCGAACACGTTCTGTGATGGGACAATGGGCTCCCTGCGTGGAGAACGTTGTCTGTGAGGGGGCAATGGGCTCCCTGCGTGGTGAACATGTTCTGTGATGGGACAATGGGTTCCGTGCGTGGCGAACATGTTCCATGACTGGACAATGGGTTCCTTGCGTGGCGAACATGTTCCGTGATGGGACAATGGGCTCCCTGCGTGGAGAACATGTTCCGTGACGGGACAAAGGGCTCCCTGTGTGGAGAACATGTTCCGTGATGGGACAATTTCTTCCTTGTGTTTAGAACATGTTCTGTGATTGGACAAATTGTTTTGTCATTGGAGAGCTTGTTCTGTGATTGATGCATTTGGTCTATGACTGGAGAACTTGTTCTGTGATTGATGCATTTGGTCTATGACTGGAGAACTTGTTCTGTGATTGATGCATTTGGTCTATGATTGGAGAACTTGTTCTGTGATTGATGCTTTTGGTGTATGACTGGAGAACTTGTTCTGTGATTGATGCTTTTGGTCTATGACTGGAGAACTTGTTCTGTGATTGATGCTTTTTGTCTATGATTGGAGAATTTGTTCCGTGGCTGGAGAGTTTGGACTTTGATCGGAGAATTTGTTCCGTGGCTGGAGAGTTTGGACTTTGATTGGAGAATTTGGTCTTTGGAGAACTTCTGTTGATTGGATAATTTGGTCTATGATTGGAGTACTTGTTGTGTGATTGGGGAAATTGGTCTTTGGAGAATTTGTTCTGTGATTGGAGAGTTTGGCCTATGATTGGAGAATTTGTTCTTTGGAAAATTTGGTCTTTGATGGGAATACTTGTTCTGTGATCGAAGAATTGGTTCTATGACAGGAAAATTTGTTCGGTGATTGGAGAATTTGGTCTGTGATTGGAGAATTTGTTCTATGATTGGAGAAATTGTTCTGTGATTTTTAGAACTTGGCGTGTGCGTGGAGGACTTGGCGTGTGTGTGGAGGACTTGGCGTGTGCGTGGAGGACTTGGCGTGTGCTTGGAGAATTTGTTTTTTGATTTGAGATTTTTTTCTGTGATTGGAATATTTGGTCTGTGATTGGAGTACTTGTTCTCTGATTGCAGAATTTGGTCTCTTTTTGGAGAATTTGTTCTGTGATTGGAGAATTTTGTCTGGAGAATTTGTTTGGTGGTTGGGGAATTTGGTATGTGGTTGGAGAAATTGTTCTGTGATTTTAGAATTTGGTCTATGACTGGAGAACTTGTTGTGTGATTGGAGAATTTGATCTTTAATTGGAGAAGTTAGTCTGTGATTGGGGAATTCGTTCTGTGATGGGAGAAATTGTTCTGTGATTATAGAACTTGTTCTGTGTTTGGGGAATTTCATTTTTCTTTGGAGATCTTGTTCTGTCAGGCACTTTTTCTGTGTTTGGAGAATTTGGTCTATGATTGAAAGTCTTGTTCTGTAATTGGAGCATTTGGTGTATGACTAGAGAACTTGTTCTGTGGAAAATTTTGTCTTTGATTGTAGAACTTGTTCTGTGATTGCAGAATTTGTTCTGATTGGAGAACATGTTCTGATAGGAAAATTTGGTCTATTATGGTGGAAATTGTTCTGTGATTTTCAGAATTTGGTGTATGATTGTAAAT